>CM038215.1:178020351-178132667 GCA_021442155.1 Cymbidium sinense
TTATAATCAATTTTTCATTTAAATGGCCCCTACTTGAGAAATTAATAGAGGCTCTAGTGAAATGAGAGACCTCCTTATAATATTTTGCCTTGTCAATTTGATGAAATTGCTTAAAATATATTTTATCATTCAGATGACAATTATCTTCAAATTTTGAATCCATCATAGATATATTCATAATTTTTTTTTATTCTCTAAAGACACCAAGGAGCAGTAGCCGCCGCCCACTAGCCACTGCTGTCAGCTATCGTTGATTGTCGTTCATCGCCTATCAATAGCCAACAGCTGGTCGCCATCACTACCCACAACCATTGCCCATTGCTGATCGCAATCATTAGCCGCCTCTTATTATCATAGTCATAATCCACTTTAGTGTTAGAAATTACTTTTTTTTGTACCTTAGATCAAACTCAAAAAATAAATTCTTACATTAATTTTATATCTAGTCAAATAACTCTAAATTATTTCAAATACATTACATTTTATATTGATTTCTTTTTTTACATTGTATTTCTTTTTTAACAAATCAAATGGCCACCAAATGTAAGAAGATTTTTTTTTTTGGAGTAGATAACTATTTATCAATAAAGCTATTATGTGCCTTAGCTAGACTGGGGGAAGTGGGTGGCAGAACAACCTTGAATAAAAAAATTATTCATATGTGGTAATGATTCAATTGGGATTGGAGTAATTTCAAACTCATGATTTATTTCTAACCTGCTCATATATATTACTTCGATAACCATGGAGAACTTTTACTAGAGATGTAAGTGAGTTTAGTGATAAAGAAGACGATGGAAATGAAGCAATTAATTTTGTAGGAACTACTTGAGAGATAGAATCTAACATCTCCAAGGACGGGGAATTTGTATCTTTGATTTTGGTGGTTGTGTGCTTATTAGCCCATCTTTATAAGGACACTTTATGTCCAAATATGTGGTGTCATCTAATTTTATCTTTAGAATATAATTAAGAAAAAAATATATGTTGACATCATTCTCCTAATATTTCTATAAGGAAACATATAAGGGATTTGCTTATAGAAAACATTAAAAGATATTGGAATAAATGCCAATGATTTAAAATCATCAATAATGATCAGCATCATCACAATAATAGCATAAGTACATGAAATGACAACTCCTTATTAAGGCAAAGTCTCAGCATTCTACTTTGATACATAGTTAAGTAGATTTTCTCTCCCAACTTCTTAGCCACCATATTTGATTCAACAAGTTCTTGATCTTCAATTGATATCATTTGATGCATGTAGAAGATTTGAATTTAGTTTATGGTAATGGTCGATCATGAAATCAATAAAATTAAGTTCTATTGCACTATTTGACTAATCACCACCTAACAATTTTACATATTAAGTTCTATTATATTATTTGATGATCACCACTAACAATTTTACACATTGTTTGGTTGATTTAGTTAACATATTAGTGAACAAATTTGTAGGTTATAACTGAGTTCATAAGTTATTGACTTGAAGCTAATGGCTTTTGAGTTGATAGATGGGTGAGTTGACAGGCTAGCAAATATACATGACGGTTAATAAACTAGAGCATGTGTTCCAGGTAAGTTACAAACTAGGTGTACAAACTAGTAGATGTATAAAAATATGAAATTTATTATAATAAGAACACTCATATACACCTTAGAGGACACTAGAAAGAATTGTTAGGTTGGCTAATTTAGTTGATATAAATATATGCTATGAATGCTATTTATAAATACATAGGAGATGCATGTGATTATAAATTAAGTGTATGAAGTGAAGTTTCTTTCCTTTTATTCATATATTGATTTATGTAAGTATGAATATTAATGGATATATAGTCGGATATCTCAGTATATGAGGCTTTAAGTAGCCCCAATGAGGTCATTTTATTATCACACTTCCTTGATTAATAATGACATGTACTAGCTTATGTCTCTTATACATGTGTGTGTGTGTATTTAATTATGAAATTAGAACCCATTTTCTTTTATCAAAAATACATGCATTTGCAATTATTCAAGTGATTGAATTAATTGATCATTTGATTGGAAGTTCTCTTTCTTATGATTCATGTATGCAAATTTACATATGGTTTGAATGCAAATGGTATATAATATGGACATCCCGAAAATATAAGGATTTAGCTAGCCCCAAGGAGGTCATTTGATTATCTCACTTCCCTTGTTAATAATGACATTACTATTTAATTTCATCCCCATATATTTTTGTATAAGAATTTAGATAGAGTTTTAAATTAATACGATGAAATAATTCAATAAAATAATATAAACTTCAAATATACATACTCATATCCATCATTTAAGTGTGCTAAAGCATATTATATGTGTAAGTATACTTAGAACTTAATCATATGCATGTTACATATGATGGAAAGGAATGGTTGAACATTTGTCATGTGATAGTAATTCAATCAAATTAATCTTAAAATATTTTTCATATTGAATAAGATTATTTAATGTGAACCTAAACTTATGATTAATTTAAAATGTGTAATAAGTCATTCACTAAAGAGAACTAAATCAAATTAACATGCTTTAGAAAGTTGCTAGGTAGGGATGAAGAGAAATCTCTCTTCTCTTTATAACTTATAGTTGCTAAGTGTAATCATATGAAATAAAAGAAAATACTAAGTAAATTTTTAAATCAATTAAACTACTTAAAATTGAAATCAACCTCTTATGATTAAACATATTTTCATACTTAGAAGATCATAATAATATTTAGTTAAGGCATATCACCCAAGCCTTAATACACACACATTATAATTAAGTCACCATTTTGTAGCTTTATGTTAGAGGTGCATGTATGCGATGTATGTTTGGTTTTATGGTGTATTATTTTAAGCGATGTTATGATGTATGTTTTGTAGGATGTTTGATATTAGCCTAATCATATTTTTTTTGTAGGAGATTATGCTTAAGGGGTACTTAAAATAAATATAAATGCTCTCTTTGCAGGTTGCTTAAACCCCTAAGCATGATCCAAGCTAAGATAAGTGGGCTTGGTTACTCATGTGCATGGTGCTAAGCTCAAATTATAAATATAATTGCTTGGGATTGTATGTGCGTTTAGCTAACACTTATTTTGCAGGTGTAGTTTGATTTACTTTTCCTATTTTTAATATAATTTTCATTAGAAATTAGGATTAGTGTTATGAGGGATAAGGATGAGCATTGGCTGGTTTAGTCTTGGGGTGACATGTGATGCCATGAAGCCTACCAAATCAAATGAAGAAATGAAGACATGAAGGCATGAGGAATGGAGAAAAGAATACCCCCCATAGCATTTATTCATTTATAAATTTTAATTATTCTTTCATATTCTAGGTTGTATCAGGATAGAGCCCGGCTACCCATTTTCACTTTTCAAGTTGTAGGTACGCATGCTTATTCTTTTACGTTAGATTTATAAAATTGATTGAAGTTATGTTTAAATTGAGCAATAAAAATGTCATGCATTTTTCTAGTTTCTTTTTGAATGATATTTTAATGTGTAGCATAGATACGATTAGGCTCTTAGGAAAAATTAAATCTTTTACTCATCTATAACTCATAACTAAAGTTTTAAATAATTCATAACCTTACCATAAAGCCTAGGACATAATCAAGATAATTAAAAGATTTAGCAACCCATTAGCTGAATGTTGTATGTTTAATATTATGCATTCATATTACTTCACTCTTCCTAAGAGACAGTTTCCATCCTTGCATGATAGGAGAATACTTGACCTTTGAGGGTCTCCTCTATGGTAGAAAACATCACTTTCTTGCTGATTTAGCCCATAATCTATTTCCATCATGCATTTAGGAATAAGAAATCTTATGGCCGTGGTCAAAATGAAGTGTCCAAAAATTAAATAAAACTTGAAAAGATTTGCACTTTTAGATTAAGTCATTATTGATACCACTCATACTCTAGTCTCTTAGGGAGTGGGTTTAAGGACTTTAATCTCTTTCTAAATTAATAACAACCCAATTATCTTGTAATTTGATCCAACTTGATCACATGGATTTAAAATATATGAGTTAGGCACTCAGGCATTTATAAGTCGGATGGATGATTCACTCTCTCTTGTAGAGGTAAACCTCATACTCATCTTCGCTTAGATTTAGGTCATACTTTAGCTCTTGCAGAAGCTGCCAATATTTAGGATACGAGGTTTTTATTTCCTTTGAGCTATAAACATAAATCATCACTTCTTAGGCATTCCCTTAACCTTGTGTTGGTGGACCCTAATAATCTAATAAAATTTCTCTAACAAAATAATTCTCCTCACTTTCAAAATTATAAAGCCCAACTATAAGATAAATTGGAATACTCACTAGACTTCCTAGTATCATGATCATTCCCTACTCATCTCCTTTGACTTACAAAATAAGTCTTCTTCTTGATCCTTCCCATTTGATGTTCCAATATAGCCAATTTATTGATAGTCTATCCTTGAAATCTTTGGAGATAATAATTGCCTACTGTAATCAAGAGTATTCCTAAGGAACTCACCTTCCATAGGATGTAATTAACTATGGAGGCTTGCCTCCATAGGAAACTTTAGAATCCGATTTAATAAAAACCCTACTTTATTATCTATGTAAAGTGGGAAAAATCTCGATATATTCAAGACACATCATGCCTTAGGAGTCCTTATTAAGTGATTAGGTCCATTGAAGGGTGATATCTCTATCTTTTGAGATAGTACATCATACCTCAATATCGTACGCGATCACTTCAATAATTACCTCCTCTCACTGTGTCCCCATATATATATCCAAAAATAAACACCACACATGCTTGGTTGATTTTTATAATTAAATTATTAATGTGATGATTATAATTAATGAACTTCCCAATCCATTAATAATAATAATAAAGAATTTGTGAACTTATCCTCTATGGGACTATGCCTTTCAATGTATTTGAATTATTTAAGTCTTGTTAGGCATCCAAACTATTTTTATAATAGTGTATATTCCTTACTTTATAATAATTTTATCTAACATTATGTACTCTTAAAAGCTTTTGAGTTTTTGGTGTCTTACTAGACTTTAAGCAAGCTGTACCTTTTGAGATTTACATTTTTCAAGATTTTTGGAAAAGTAAAATTTACTTATCTTATGAGACTTATACCTTCTATGAAGTTTAAATGAGTAGAAATCACATAAATTTTGAGAATTATGTTATTTTAGATTTTAGATGAAAGAAAAATGTTTGGCTTGTAAGACTTTCATATTTAAAATAAAAATATCTTCTAAGGCTTATTCGTTTTAATAATTTAGATCGAAAGGGCATATGTCTTCTAAGGCATATATGCCTTTTAAGTTTCTAAATAATAAATAATCTATATCTTCTAAAGAATTTGAATATTGAGATTTTGAATGAATAAATACTTTATTTCTTGCATATACTCATGAAGTCTTTCTCATGAAAACTTTATCAAATACTAGATTATCATGCTTTTTTAATGGAAGTGCATTATAAAAATTTAGAGTCAAGTTTTTTTATCTCTTACTCTTATAAGATCATTTTAGATGACAAGGTAAAATATAATATTACTTTGGGTAATAAAATTAGAGTTGATTACAAAAGTGGTTCACTCATGTTGATTAAAAGGGTGACTATGCCAAAGAAATCTATATGGTATGTTCTTTGAAATTACAAATATCATGAAAATAATGTTGAAGCTTAATATACTTAACTTAAGATTCATGTAAACAATTAGAGATAAAATATGCAAGGATGTCTTACCACATCAGCATTATCTCTTGCCAATCACACCAAATTTTAAGGATAATTATTCTTTCGTAAGAGAAAAATGAACTAAAAAAATTTTCTAAGCTCAAATATAATTCATCGATTTAGAGATAGTTAACCATCATTTTTCATGAAAATTTGTGTTCCATTGTAGGGACTATAAATTTTTTAATATCATTCATATCTTAATATGTTGAATTTGTTCTATCTAAATCCAGGATAATCAACCTCATCAAGTGAAATATTGAAGCCACGCCATAAGAATTATGAATATTATCTTCAATTAAATTTTCACTCATTTAGAAGACTATTTGATCTATTTATAGATAAATATTGGAGCCTTTGAAGCAATAATTAAAAACTTTGCCTTTATAAGATATAATTAATTTTCTTTATAAAGAAGAGCTATAAAGCCTACAAAAGGGAATTGTATGTTTCCCTTATCTAATGAGGGGAATTTATAGATGGAAGAATGAATGAGTTGTAATTTTTGATAATTTAAACTTTTAGAGATTTTTTTGGCAACATTAATGGCCTTTATTGAAATATTAAAGCTATTTTTAGTTTTACAAGAAAATACCATAATCATTAAAATAATATAAATTGAATTATAGAAAATTGTTACATGTTATTGGGCAAGTGGAGCATGTTTGTGCGTTAGTACCACATCCGATGGTAATATCTAGCAATTAACTTGTTCAACTACTTACATTCATCTAAGCATGATCTAGGTGCCAAAGTCAAATCAAGTAACTATATTTACTTTCAAACAATCTCATGCCGATGGGGCGTGGCGTGTCCTCGGCTGCGTGGTTTGGCCGGTAGGCTCCACACAATCTGATTACAAGTCCTTTGATTGGGTGATTGCCACCAAATGAAATCATTATATTACGGTCACGACTGTAACCTGTATGCTCTCCAATGGCGCTACCTTTTGAGTTGTGAACCATAGAGTATACTTGTTTGGGCAAAAAACCCTCTTTTAGCTAAGGTAGACTTAAGCTTGTCTCCTTAGACAAACTCAACCCCAGGTCTACAAGGACACCTTGGATGATGTAACTCATGTATTGCTGACAAGGATCCTTCGGTCAGGTTGGGTCGACTACTTCCTCTGATTAAGTAGACTATGGACCATGACAGCCCGGGATGACGGAACTATGGGATCTAGATCGGGCGTGTTGTTGTTTCCCCAACCGTCCGCTTTAAGTTAAATATAATGAATTTCATAAATTCTAAATTTTGAACTCCACACGCCGCTATTATACACCGCACTAAGCGACCTAACGAAAGCCTTAATCAAAAGTTTCAAAGATTGAGAGGGGTAATTAACTATAGGTGCTTGTGCCTATAGGAAACCTAGAACCAAATCTAAAGTCCTCACAAAATGGGGACGAATCTCTAGACAGTGTCTTATCTATTATTCATCTGCCTTCTGAAAATTACACAAATACTTTTAAATCACTCTCTTCATCGGGTCGAGTTGGAGCTCACAAGTTATAACAAATAAATCAACCAAAAACTTTAAACACTATGGGTGCCAAAAAATTGAGTTGACAATTTGATAAATTTGACTCAAAAATTAGAAAAGCAGGTATGACATGTTAAATTTTTGGGTTAGATTTGGTTTGACTTGCTATGAAATTGAACCGATTTTGACCTATCAAATTGAATTTGACTCTAAGATTGACTGTAAACTCAAATGTGACTTGATTTTAATTTGGATTTGGCCTAAAATATATATATCTAAATGGGTCAGCCGATTTATTAGTTGTGTTTGTCGAGTTGAATTTATATAAGGTTTTAAGTGTGTATAATATTCGATAAGGTCAAGTAGTTTCAAGTTGGGTAAAGTTTAGGCTGAACCTGATTCATGAACCTAAATTGACATCCCTACTTTAAACTTATCTTTTATCTGCTAAAGGAGCAAACGGTATTATTAGGGGAAATCATTCACCAGAAATTTTGTCTGAAAATCAACCGGATATTCTAGTGGATAGTTTTTACAATTAAAGCCCTTCATAGGGTTAAGTTTGGCAGACTTTTGATCAGTTCTGCTTGTTTTAACATTTTGGCAGATTGTTCTTGGAACCAAATAAAATTTTTAGAAAAAAAATAAGAAAACACTTTTCTTAATAATTAGATCGTATATATAATATTTCATATCTACATCATTACATTACAGAGAAATATTTTATATAAATAGATCAATAAATTAACCAAATACTTAAGATTAAGTAGTCTTATTATTAATTAAATTAAAAATAAAATATAATTTTGTTGTGTTGTGTCCACATGGTTTAAGTTACTGCACTCTTATTTATAATTTTGTTGCTTATATCACATAGAAATTTATTCTTTTCAATTTCTTCTTTTATTTTTTTCATCAAAAGGTGCCAATTCGTCCCCTTTCCTCGTCTTCTCTAAGTGCAATACCTCCTTTAAATTATAGTCATTTTGATGAGATGTTCATTTGGCCACAAACTAAAAGTTTCATCATTTAGAGCTATTTGAAGCTGAAAGTACTTATTAATCCATGTAAAAACTACTCTTCAGCTCTACCTTTAAATATGACATATTAATTTGACCTTCATATATGCTACATGAATGAAATGTATGCTCAAATTTGAGAACTTAATAGATGCAAATCGGGCCTAAATGTCTGACATCATTGAAATCAATCAAATGACCTGATCGACGAACAACATCGCCATTGAGCTCGAATATCAAAATTGATCGAATATAAATATTGCACCCAACGGTAAATCGATCAAGATCGATCCAATATCACACACATATCGAAGCCGAAGTTTATGGCGATGTCAAACCTCCGCTCATAAAATTGATCGTCGTTAGCTTAAAATCAAAACCTACCAAATGAGTCTATCAACGATCGATTCAAATGAGTCATAAATGTCGAAATAATTGAGCGCTCGATTGGCCGACTCAATAAACGACAGAGCAATGTAACGCGTCGATTCGTAATATAAAATAATCTTAAATCGATATGAGTATTATTCATATAATGATGTCCATAAAAATTCAAAATATGGATTTATTTAATCACTTAAATAAAAAAATTTCTATATAAATTACTATTAATGGCTAACGCTAAGGACCCCGGTATTCCCTCAAGCCAAAAACCCCTGTTCATGGCTCTTGTTCGATGGCTCGATCCCTTGTGGGGTTCGGTTGCTTCATCCCACTCCTGATTCCTCTCCTCCCCCTCTTCATTCTGTCTCCCTTCAAACCGCAAGAAACCGCAAGCGAATGGAAATGAACGGCAAGCATCCCTTCCCACGCATGATCTTCCCTAACCGCTCGTTCTATCCCTTCTCCCTCAATCAGTATCAAGGGAACCGCAACGAACTATCTCCCATCTCCCTCTCTCCCTCTCTCCCGGTCACTACGACAATAAACGAAAGCCCTCCTCTCTCAACTCACTCGTTCTTCCGTCTCTCTTCAAACTGCAAGCCGCATTCCCACCTCTTCGTTTGACACTCTCTCATGCTCCCCGTCTGCGATCGAACTACAAGCCAAGCCCTCGTTCTTGTTCGGTCTCCCTCAAATTGCAACCTGTAAGCCCCTCATCCTCTTCTCGATCTGCAAGCATCTTCCCCTCCAATCTACCCAACAACCGCACGACACTTCCTCTAATCGAGCACATAGCCGCTGATTTCTTCTTCCGATCCTTCCTTTTGCCGTAGCCGAGAAGGAACTCCGCCATCAGACGAGATCCTCTCGGTCTCCAGCAATTTCCCATTTCTTCCCTCTCTCTCTCTCTCTCGGATTACCACTCTAGCAGGCCGCATGAGAGACCGTTCTTCTCCGATTTGGCCAATGATTTCCTCTCCTTGCTCAGAATCGACCTTCCTCCAATCGAGCACTCACCCACACGACATTCCTCCAATCGAGTACTTCATTTGGGCGAGACCTCTTCCTCTGCCTACTGATCCCACCCGAAATCCAATGGATTTCAGCAAACCAAGAATTCAGATTTCATCTATCCCTCCATCTCTTTCTCTATTTCATACTTACAAACATTTTCCAGATTTTTTCTTTTCTTTCTAATCGTTGTTTCTTGCCGATCAGAATAAATGGCTCTTTCCTATTCACTGCCGATGCTCAACATATCCCCTGACTTTTTGCTAGTTTTATCATTGTGATTGGTTGTAGATATGTAAAGAAATGTGTGAAAAATCATATGTATATATGTATTTCTTTATGCAAGTTTGAGAGTCATCGTGTAATGAAAATGCAATGAAAAATTGACCGTCACGCATCAAATGGGAAGACAAAACTATGGGATGTGTATATTTAAATGTACAAAAAATTGGACTGAAATTCGGGACTTTAACAGATTTAAATGGAAATCATCTAAACTTAAAATAAAAGATGCATAATAAATATAAAGATAAACATTAAATCAAAGAGAAATAGAGAGCACTTAAAGAAAATTATTAAAGAATAAAATACTTACTTCAAATGCAAACAAATTTCCTTCCTTATTTCAAAATCTAAAGACTACAAAATATTTTAAGCAAATGACATAAAATGTAAGGCCTTTCTTTGCATACAATATGATAGTCTTAGACCATGTAAGATGCTTTGATTGCATAAAGAGGGGTGCTTGGAGAATATGAAGAGTTGGTGAAAATCATAGATTAAAGTGTAGAAAGTCAGACATAAAATTTAAATTCATAAATTACCTCATTATACGTGATCGCATCGATAGACCAAAACCAGGGAGATTATAGGTAGGATGGAATCAAATTCAATGTTAAAGTTTATACATGATGGCGGGCAATAAAAAAGTAATATTTGGCGGAAAGAGTCTTACGGGACTCGTTTTTATGAATGTAGTTCTTACACAGTTCGATTGTCTACAAACAAGATAGCTTAGAGACATTTTGGGCATTTGGCCTTAAATCATGGGATGGAAATCAACATCGAGCTTAGCAGACATTTTGTTAGCAAGTATCGCGGATACATTATTAACTGTTGGAATCGATGGAAATAATGGATTATTTCCACTAGCCTCTATTGTGGAGTAAATTGATTCTTGGTGGTTCTATTATGCTTACATGATATCGCTTGTCTCTATTAGGACGTGATCGTGCAATTTCGATAAACATGTTGGTCATTACGATGTAGAAGTGTTTCAATGGGCACCACACATACCGCTTACATCAAAAAATTTTAAGAAGGTAATATGCGATTGGGATTAGGATGTGAAATTTCTATGCCAAAAGATGTATATGGCGAAATCCGATGATATCCGATAGTTCAATCATTTAATGTTAGATATTAAAAATGGAAGCTCACAATTGGTTTGTAGCACGTCAAATGGGCACTTGCATGATGGTGGAATGCGTTATGGGACAATGACTATCTCGGTGTTTCAATGGTCAAACGCTCGTTTTATCGATTTAGGCTCTTATCACTGCTATCTACTACAACTTAGTATCTTTGTTCATGAAAAGACTAGCCACCGCAACTCAAGAGATTGCCAACTTCTATGTTTACCCAAAAGGTATCCACAATGTTGCGGCACAAAGAGAGATATTTCCCAACCTGAACATCAACCCGTGAGATGCAAGTTTTGCCGGTCGATCATCATTGAGTTGATTTATTAGATAATGTGATTGGTAGTAACAAAATGATCATATATCTATGCCCACATGTGGTCAGGGCGTTTAGATGGTGAACACGATGAGATGTCCGCATATTACAAAATACATACATAAATGCGTTTCATACATGACCGCTCGAGTGGCCATCTTGAGAGCCGATTATAACATTGCGCCACCCAATTTTCGCAGGTTGGGTCGCGCAGCGAAACAAATACATTCAGAAACACAATGAATAAAAATATATCTAGCAGTAGTAGATCCTGTAGTCTATGCAAAATAGCTGGCCACTACAGGTCATCGTGCCCTCACAATATTAACAGTTGACGGTACATTCTCCTTTTTAGTTAAAGGATGTTAGATTTTACACATAAGATATTGCTTAGATTTTCTTTTTAGGTTGTATATTTACACATAGTAGTTTTTCATTTCATTGCATAAATACTGTCTGATACTACTACTTTCGCTAATTTTTTCAGTCTGATACTGATTTTTGTGTTTGTATTTCTTAACAGCTATGATGGCAGAGGAGCACCTCCCACCAGCTAGACGTCGGTGATGTTCTAGGGAGGCCGACCGTTGGAGTGCATGTGAGGTTCATCATAGCATAGCATCCCTACGCTGGCGACATCGAGCGCTTAACGATCTTATAAGTAATATTTAATTTTTTAATTTACATGTTTTCCTTTTATTTTGACAATTTGGTTAATGGCTTTTTTTTGAGTACTTGAGGCTACGTCACACTTGCTTATCTGAAGTGGCCCATCACGTGCGATGATTCATCCGGGCTGCTAAAGGTGAGCCCTTACCGCTCTTCATCCGATCATCACTATTTGCAGATGGTCTCCAATACCTACCACTTTGGTGAGATGACTGTTACACTCTAAGACGTAGCGATGATCTTGGGACTACGAGTTGATGGGCCACCTGTCATAGGTCCAATTGTGATTGGTGAGAGAAATAGATGGGACACCTGGCCTGATTGCTATGATGATTTGTTGGGATGAAACCCCTTACCAAACGTGATGTATCATGATCCAATCATAGATCAGTCAAGATGGTCGCACATGCACGTGACTGCATGCCCGAGATGGTGACTTTTTACAAGGAGTCAACGCACTAGTTTGAGCACCGAGGTTTTTTGGCACTCGTGCTTACATTCTATTCCTTATCGGTTGTTTTACTCGATACATCAGTTCGTAGGTCATTTATAGTATTTACTACTATTGACTGACCGATACCTTCAAGACGATGGCTATGGGTGCAGCTTCAGCAATTCTATATATGTGGAGTCAGACGAAGTCAACTCACCAAACACATGGTCGCTACATCTCCTTCGATATGCTTGGGAGCATATTCATGTTGGGAGGTCGATTTACACAAGTTATATCCCTCACTGAGCTTGATGATCTCGATTGGGTTGAGGTATATTTTGTTAAGTGTACTTTCAAATTTTGTAATTTTAATATGTGTTTAAATTATTTTTGTGTACGATGGAATGAGAAGTATGTTCGCAGCCAATGGAGAATGCGATACAAAAAATGAGTTTGGATGGTTTCGATTCAGTTGGATTTGCATATAACACTTCAAATATGTGCAACTTAATTACAATTTTTTTTAATATGACATGGGAGTCTGATGCTGAGCGATCATACGTCTATCAGATACATGCTCAACAGGCTTTAGATATGGTTGTAATGAGTCTCTCTATCATGGAAGAGAGTGGCATTTACCGATAGAGTGTGGCCTTCGGCCTCATTCCCGAGTCGATGTAGCCCCTTGACCTAGTTTCAAAGATGGTTAAAGCCGATGTCGACGGTTGATTACCACCACCACACATTGCCGCGGAGGAAGGAGGATTTCGTCGATGGCTTAGATGGATGTGGACAGAAGGCCTATCGCCCAAGACATGCCGGTTTAGATCGTGGGCTTCTCTCAGTATTCTACCGCCTCGATAGTTCCTCACCACTTACTACACCGAGCACCAGTGAGCGTATTTATGTAAGTCCTGATATAAGTATTCATCTGAATTCAATATTTATGTAAGTGCTAATTTTACATACTATTTTTCGTGTAGGCGGAGTATATCGCGGTGACTCGGGACATCTTTCAGCCATACTTTGATGATCATTTTAAGGATGTGTTGATAAATGAAGGATATGAGACTGGATGAGCGTACATATCGACACATATTATCGGTTTCACAAAGGGTGTCGACACCATGACTGGCCGCCATCTACTTATGTCGATCCAGTCCATTACGTGATGTCGATGTCCTTCTACATATCGCCTACATATGAGTCACAACCACCTATCTTCCACAGATGATCCGACGATTGCGATCATTTGAGGGTGACCATCACCGTGTGATCGTCATCCGTTCACCACACGCGGAGTGGTGCGATTCCACACAGACGCAGGAGGCGTTAGATGTTTAGGGTAGTCTATTTGTGCATCTGTACTACGTTTGTTTTTATCTATTTCATTCATTGATATGCATCTGTACTACATCTGTACTACTTTTGTTATATTTCATGTGCACTTTCTTTGAACTACTTGAATCCCAATTTTGGGAGGATCTAAATTCTCACATAAGTTGTGTCTTATCGCAAATTTGCATCATTTTTTATTAAGAATATATGAGGGAAATGATGATGATTTGAGAAGACAACCATTATGTGCACCTGACAATGAGTTTACACTAGCAAATCAAAAATATCTTTCATATGTTGGGGTGCATTTGGTCGATTTGGATAATTTTATTTTTTGAATCGATTAAACCAAATCAAATAACATAACTATTTTGATTTATTCAGTAAATATGTTCTTTTTTTTTCTTTTTTTGTACTGCAATTAGTTAGGGATTGAAGTACTGCAATTAGTTAAGTTTGATATCCACGATCATTTGTCAATTAATTATTGTAGAATGCTAGTTAGTTAATTACATATCTGATTCGGCCACTCACCCAATTAGTGCTCCCGTATGAAGCGCCCACTTAGTGGGTGACACCTCAATTTCACGGTATATGCCATGTCGAACCGACGTGTGGCCTACCAATTAATTGGGCACTATACCTATTCTTAATTTTTTTAATAATACTTAATTACCTAATTGAGCTTCTAATGATACTTAGTTTAAAAAAATTGTCATGCAATTTCTTATCATTATTTGTTGGAAAAAAATATATATAGTACTCAGTCAATAATATATTATTCCACTTTGATTGGACTACCTCTAATTTTTAATATAGATTTTTTTTGTGAATTTTTATTAAAGTGTTATCTTATATTTTGTGAGTATACTAACTTAAAAAATAACTTAATAGCTAATATCAAATTATCACCATAAAAACTTTTCGAACTTCACCACTAGATCACTGTAGTTCAAGTTTTTATTCTTCCTCTCTTAGTATTTTAGCATTAATTAACACAGTGCACGATGTTTATACCTCATTACTATTTTTATAAGAGATGATGTTGACCAAAAAATTTTAACGATGGCGATCAATTTTTCTTACACTTTCACCGATGAGAATAGCTAAAATTTTATGAGAACGTCTAGTGATGGCAAATGATTGCCAGTATACTAATCATTAGTAAAAATTAGTGAGGCTTCAATTTTTTTATCTAAACATAGAGACCATTACCTTTGCTCATTAGATTCAATTATGAATTTAAAACAAACTTCTGTACTGGTGGTGCGTTGTAGTCTTGACTTTTTAGCTAAATTGTGTCAAGCAAATCAAATAAGATTATCTTGACAAATTGTTATTGGTTTGTTCCAAGTATTTAAGCTTATTTTTGCTGTTCCATGTACTTATAGGTAGAAGATCACAAATTTTATTTGAAAAGACCACTACAGTAGATATAACTATATCTTTTACAAAACCACTGAAGTATTCTAGGTCATTATTAGATTAGATTTGGATGCATAAACCTTCCACTAAACACCACAATATGCCTTGAAGGCATCATCAACTTTTTCTCCCTCAACGAAACGATATTTGATGTAATCATAATACTTAAAAGGTTTGAAAAGTGAAAGATGTTCATTAATTAATTTTTTCAGAGCATCTATTATATTGTTCGTGAGAGTAGGCACTGTATTGAAAATCACCTCATATCATTTCTTAGTCGCACTCTTCAATTTTACTCGAAGATTAGGGGCAAGAAGTCTTCCATTAGTCTAAGCCTGAAAAAAGAATTAAAATATTCTATAAAATGAAATAACAATTTATGTCTCCTTAAACTATCTCCGAGGATATCCAACAAATATACTAACCTTGAATGCTTCAGAGACTAAAATAGTAAATGAAGTTGTCAAGGGTTTCACTTGTATCCATTCATCACATCATGCTCAAGTCCTTCCACATTATGCTGGCAAATGATGCATACATAATTTGGATCTTTATGAATAGGCAAAGCAACAACATTTTCTCCATGTGCTATTTCTTTATAATAATTTGCAAATCTTATTGAATATGACAAGGAGTTCATATGTGAATCATGATAAACCTCCAAGCCCAAACATTCCTTGCCCAAACATTCAAGGTTCATCCTATGGATTATTTGCACGAGCACTTTTAGGTGCTCTACTAGATCACATATTAGTTGTTAATCTTCAAATAAGTGCAAACAAATTAAACCATCTCTTATTGCAAACAATCCAATTACAAATTATTTTATTACTTTTGCTGCTAGAGAAGCTTACTAGAAAAACTCATTTCCTTGGGGCCATATAATCTTCGCATTTTCTTGAATTGAAAATGGAGAATCGGGATTAGATAATTGAGGTGCTAACAAAGGGAAACCTGGCTTCTTTAAATCGATTCCATGATAGGACAATTGTTTGGAATCACTAAGTTTGTCTTTAGTTAGAATAACTCTTGCACTGCTACTCCAAGTAGGTTATTTCGAAGCTCTGAGTAGTGTCCTTGTAAATGACTTCGAAGCCACCATAAGTTTCAGCTTGAGAAATTGCCAATCGAGCTGTCGCCCAAGTCTCTTCCTCGAACCTCATTATATTGAGCTCACTCAAATCAATCTTTGGTAGTTGTTGAAGGCTTATAGATCCCATTGTTGCAGTACATTGTTTCTCTTTGCTTTTTGATGTTGAGCTCTAGCATCATTTTAGAGGAAATTTATATTGATCGAAAATTGGATGTGTAAGATGATGTTATAGCTCTTCAAAACACAATTGTCGCATAGTGTAACTGTTCAATTTTATCGATTCCAGATGGATAAATTTTAAAAAGGAGCGTCTTTTTATTTTTATTTAGTAAAATGGGCACTCATAAAAAAGAGGATTCTACATATATATATATATATATATATATATATATATATATATATATATATATATATATATATATATATATATATATATATATATTGAGAACTCATATAGAGAATTTTATTGCTCACGTGAAGTTACAAGATCCTTAAGAGTGGATAAACTCAGAGTCTACTGTTCAAAGAGCTACAATCATCCTAAAGAGTAAATCTCCTGTCTAAGTACAATCCACACAACAAAAGAAAAGACAATACCCCAAAAAAATATAGAGAGTAAAAGACACAAAGGAGCAAACCGCAATGCTTGCCAATAGCAGTTGATGATGAGCTGAAGAAGAGTTACGTCCAAAGGAAAAGCGCTAATCATGAAAAGAAAAGACTGCAAACAACTAGATGAACAATTAGCACCAATAAAATAGAAGGAGTTAAGTCTAAGGAATAAATATAAAGTTGGAAAGAAATAGTAGAATTTTAGAGGGAGCTCCAAAAACTTCACACCAACTTTGGGACAGTCACATACATGTTCATCCAGCAGTAAAGGAGGGATACAATACACATGCTACTACCAACCAAAGAAGGGAAGTAATCCGCCACCCATCAAAGAAAACAAACCTGTGGAAATAGTGTATCCATAGGGAAATCATGTAAATGAAATAGTATAACCAATGAAAAGAAATCCACAAAGTTTTAATGAATGAAATGAAGCCCGCATTCCTATATCAACAGTAAAGCCCATGTAGTGCCAACATCTATCAAATAAACAATCCACACCAATCACCCAAGTTCCATAATACAATTAAAATGTAACAAGCTCAGCAAGATAGGAAATAGCCTCTAGTTCCAAAGAAGCTTAAATAAATACCACCAGATATAAATAGATCTAGAAGAAAATAGCATAACAGAGTAAGTGGATATATCCATATAATAAGTCCAAGAAGGCATGATAATATAATGACTGAAAATCCCAAAAACCCGATCTAACACAACCACAACAGGGGTGCTGAAAAACAGAAGGCTAATCCAACCTGCAGGTAGCCGCAATACACCAAACCAAAAGAAAAGCATACACAACTCTCAGGTCGAACAGACCAAATTCCATATAGGCTTAGTTTAAACTGGAATGCCGAAACAACAAGACCACATCCGACAAAGAAAAAAGGGAAACATTCCGGATAATGAAAGAAGAACCTCTTCAAAGGGGTGTGCACCATTCAAATAAATAGCAAGATAAACATTACAACAATTAGGTATAAAGGCAAATCACCTTGGAAAATTTAACGAGCCTAGGAATATTTGATACAATAAAAAAATGATACACCATATCATCATATTCCATATAAAAAAACTTCAATCCGAAGGGTTATAGCACCTAAGAAACATTGATTTTCGTCAAAAAATAAGTTCCATATGCTCTAAAAGGGGAGGAAAGACCTCACCCAACCAATAGATTGAAACAAAAAGCAAAATTAAAAGTTTACATGTTCCTAACATAAGGCAAACCACTTTTATCTAAATTCACAAGCCCCCATAATAAGAGGGATATTATCATAAGAGAATATATTAACCATAGAGGATTTTGCACCCCAATTAGCAAGAAAATAAGCACATGAATTCCCTTTCTGATAAATATGAGAAATATGATAATCAAGAGAAGCAAGAAGCCTTCTCTTGTGGTTAAGAAAATAATAAACTTCAGCATTGCCATGAGCTCCAGACTTTAATAAATTCAAAAGGAGGAGAGCATCAATTTCAAAAAGATTTTTTTAAATCCTTTCTGAATGCATAACGATATACGATAATGCAAACCATAAAGTTTAGCAAAAAGAAAAAAATATGGTCTTAAAGGAATAGCAAATGCAACAATCATCTTACCTTTAAGGTCTCTTAAAATACCCCCACAACCATATAGCCCATTAGCAACAGATCCATTAGTATTAACCTTAATGACATGATAGTTGGGCTTTATCCAATAAATAGTCTTATAAATAAAATCAATCTCAGAAGACGGGAGGGAAATCCCAAAATAAGGGGCCAGATGCTTGACACCTTTGAAGCTAGAAGGAGGAAGAATGTTAGCTTTATAAAGGGAGGTAATTTTACATTTTGTTCTAGCAATACCACGGTGAAAGTTCATAGGAATATCACTATGTTTAGCATCATTTCTTTCCAACCAGATATACCACAGTAAAGTAATAGCCAGAACACATTTGATATGTCCTTTCGAGGAAGAGGATAAAAACTATTTAAAAGGCGCAATATAGAAAGGGATCCATCAAACAGAAAAGTATTAAACATACTATCATACCAGTGCCAGACTTTAGCAGTAATGGGGCCATTAACGAAGACATGATCCACAGTTTCAATATGGAAACAATATTGATATTTAGATGGAAGATGAAAATCTTTTTTCAGGAGAATGACATTCACATGAATGTAGTGTTTAAGGAGAATGGCATCCCCTTTAATATCACATTAAACATATCATCATTATTTTATCTTTTTTAAGCATAGAAAATTATTAGATAAATAAATAACAAAATTTGACAGATATGTAAAATTTATAAAGCACTAAGAGCTTCATGGAAATATTTGAATCAAAACTTAAATTCATTTTAATGTCAAATATTAATTTGAGAAAAATTAATTAGAAACGAATTGAATCTATTAAAATATAAATAAAAAATTTCCAACTTTTAAAGCAAAAAAGTATTATTTTTGTTCAAGATAGATATTAGTAAAATGAGAATTATTCACTTATATTATAGATCATGATATTATTTATATTTAAATGCATTGGATGGCTTTTTTTAATTATTGATAATTCTTTAACTTTTAAGTGCCTAGTCAAATTTAGTAACCTATATAACTCATTGGATTTCTCGATTAAAACTCTTCTTTTGACAATACTCATATAAATTTAAAGATTTTTCATTAAAATCATTATGATCTTTTAATGAACTTTAAGTACTTAATTTAAGCTAATTTAGAATAGATTAAAAATTATGTATGTCATTTGACTTATCTCATTAAAATATTTAATTTGATTGTAAAGTTATTAACATTAGAGTTTTGATGATCATAAATTTAACTATGATATTTTTAAATTTAAGTATCATATTATGATTCATATTTAATAAGATGATTTTTTTTATAATGTTCACTTTTAATTGATGAAATATGAGCAAAAAAATTTATATACATTATAGATTTCTCTATTATCAAAATACTTCTATTCAAATGATATTTTTGATAAATTCTTAGAATACTCATACATTAATGAATATGTAGGATTTATAGATCATACAAAATAATACAAGAAACATCCCATAAGTGAATTATAATTCTCTAAAGAATTGGATGTCCGTTTAATGAGAAAGAAATAAATAGGAAGACACCAATGAAAGATGCTAAGTTCAATGATATAGATATTATAGCATGGATATATCGAAGCTTAGAATCTATAAAGATAATATCATGAAGGAGGAGCACTTCATGTCAACCTTAAAGAATAGATGAACTTAACCTAAGAAGAAGACTAAATAAGAAGCTTGGACATATATTTTTTTATTTTATTTTGTTTAATTTTTTAAAAAAACTTTAAGAAAGTTGTTAATTTGAATTGGTTGGAGAGATATAATGTTAGATGAAAACCCTATTAAATGTGTAATCATGGGAAAGGGTAACATGATGGATGATGATAGCAATTATATATTAAAGAAGGGGATGCATAACTCTACCTAAACAAATTTAAACTTTTGACATCTATGCATTAGGGTTTATCAATAATGAAGAGAAATGGGTATTTTGATTTCATCCTTTAAACAAGATGATTCATATACACATTAGAATTTGAAATGTAATATAAAATATAATGATTTTAGATTTACATGTTAACATACCCCAAGATCTATTAACAAACTCAAGAGTATGTGATCTAAAAGTGTATGGACTAATGTTATAATACATCAATTTATAAGTCATTATTAATTTTAAAATTTTAATATGAAATACATTTTTTTAAAGAATTAGCAAATATTTTTCTTAATTTTTTAGCTTTTAAAAACTTTTCAAGAGAGTATAAGCATGTCATGAAATGAAGGATAATCTTGTACACAAAAAATGTGATGCATGAATTTAAATCTTCAAATAGTTATGGAGAAGTAATAAAAAATACTATATTATGTGAAAATGAAAGAATTCCTATTTAAACATGCAAATCATCTCTTCTAAACATTTTATCTTATTATTGCAATAGTATAAAATGTATCATAAAACACTTATCTTATTATATATTATGTTACTATATTAACCCTTAAATATTATAAATTTACTACAACAATAATGAATATACTTCTAAACATCTATTACATCTCAAGTGATGGATGCAAGAAGAATTACATATAAAAGGTGCCAAGTGGATAACCTTGTCCAAACTAGTTAGATTTATCAAGTTGGACCAAGGGACCCCTACTGATCACCACCTAACAATTCCACACATTGTTGGGTGGATTCAGTTAACATATTAGTGAACAAATTTGTAGGTTATGAATGAGTTCATAAGTTATTCACTTTAAGCTAATGGCTTTTAAGTTGACAGGAGAGTGAGTTGGCAGGCTAGCAAATATGCATGATGGTTTATAAATTAGAGAAGGTGTGTCCAGGTAGGTGTACAAACTAGTCGATGCACAAAAGTATGAAATTTATTGTGATAGGAACATTCATATACACCTTAGAGGAACAAGAAAGATTTGTTAGGTTGGCTAGGTGATGAGTTCTTGGCCATCTCGATAAGCTAACAGCTTTTAAGTAGATAAGTGAACAAGCCGGTAAGTTAACAAGTCTACAAATATATCTTGGGAAAATCATAAACCCAAAATCCTAAATCTTGAACCCTACAACCATAAACTCTAAACCCTAAAACCTAAACACTAAAACCATAACCCTTCAAGTTCTTTACAAGATGAGATTGGTTTTTTTCAAGTAGAAAGTAACTAAGAATGAAAAGAGTAATTTGTAACTTTTGGTGATAGTAGAATGAAGCTATTAGCTTGTAAGTAGTTTAAATTCATTATTTTTTTCTTATTAGATCTTTAATGTTTACAAGATTTTTTTGTTTATATTTTAAGAAATGCATTGCACTATTTGAAGTAATTTTTAAGGCAAGAAGCAAATTTAATTTTAGCAGAATTCAAATGCTTGATGTGAAAAAGCAGTCATCAGATTATTCAAGCAAATGATGCGTGTTTGCAAGGGATTGGTCAATACAATAGCCTAGTACTTAATCTTAGGTGCCAAGTTTGGATGCCTATAAAAAACTAGGTACTTAGGTGCCTGAAACATGTAGAGTTAAAGCCAGAAATCAGAGAGCATAGTACTTAAGTGCCTAGCTTGGTGCTAGTGTTGCAAATAAACTGAGAATTCGACAAGGTACTCATGACTTAGTTTGATTAGAGGGCATTCATGATCATTTGATTAACAAATCAAATGAGTTTGAACACTTTCATAAATACTCGATTGTTCAATGAATAAGCTTGAACAACTTTTCATTCGATTTATTTTTGTTTATAATCAATATCATATAAAGCTCAAGAACAGGCTTGTTAAGGAACTCAATTATTGCTTGATTAAGGCTTCTTTTTCATGAAGAATACTGTTTAAATTTTATTTTTTGTGGTTAATAGGCTTTAATTAATAGAGCTCATGTATATTTTTCAATAAGCTTCTCGTAATAAGCTCAATTAAAACTTAATTAATGCTCTCATGAACAAACTCGAGTCGAGTTCAACCAAGTTTATTTTAACGAACTCAAGCTTGAACAACATCCTTGAAAGCTTGAATTGAGCTTGAACTCAATAATGGTAAACATTGAACTCAAACAAGCACATGCTCGGCTCAACTCGGTTTGTTTGTTGCCCAACTTGGTGCTTAGGAATTGACCAGGTGCCAACCCAAAATTTACCATAATTTGGTTGGAAAAAATTACCGATTTTGGCAGCCCAATTTAGTGTTATTTAAGCAAATTTTAGATGGCTATGGAGGAACCCTCTTAAGCTTTTAGCCATCATTTTCCTGGAGCTTTTGAGAGAAGATAGAGAGAAGTTGCAATCAAGAAGAAAGTGAGTGAGAGTTTATAATATTGAGTTTTATCTACTTCTCCCCTTTTTTCTCTTATTGTTAATGTTAGGTTTCATATATTCTTTATTTTTTTTTTCTTTTCATATATCATGAATAAATATCATTTTTTTGGATTTTAATATAACTAGATGGTGTAATTTATTTTATTTTAATGAAACTTTAAGGATGGATCATATGTTAGAGATATTGGATTAAAATTATTTAGTCTTATTTTGATTCTTTCTGCTTTTAATAAATTTTGTTTCGTTGAGTTTGCCAATAAGGGTAAGGAGATGCACAAGTTAAAATAGTGATCGTAGGCATTTGAGAGCAATGTAGGTTTCACCTTACTACGACTATAATAAAACCTCTTATAAACTATAAATTAAATTTTAAACAAATTAATGAAATCATCTTGATGAAATCCATTCTCAAGATCTTAACTTTACTATTGTGTTCCTTAAAACTCTCTATTATTTTTCTACTTAGTTCTTTTATTATTATTTTTATAAATTTTAATTAAATCATCACCCTATATTGATCATTTGAATAGTTATAAATAGCTAGTTATCTCACTATCAGATGATAATCTACTCATTCTTTTATTACTTATGTGATTGCTTATTTGTCTATCAATATTGACCATGGGGCGATGAGTTAGACAACCATCTACATACAGATTGACAAATGCCTCTCTAAAGTCTTGAGTTAGAAACTAAGCCCACCTCAAAATGTCAAATATAGGATCATTCTACGATAATGTTGTTCCTTTTCAGATGCCACTTTATGGGATGGCGATCAAGGAAGTGCTATTATTTGGAGGACTTGGTAGAGGCAAAGAAGATAAGTGCACATTTCAGAGGAAAAAGGGGACGGCAAAAGGATTATCTCCTACTGGCTTACGATCATAGAGAATGAAAATTTTTTGGGAGCTAAATATAATGAAAATTATGATTTCAGAGCTTATTTTATTAGAGTAAATAATTTTTTTTTGCAAGAGGCATTTCAAATGTTATCATGAATTAATTCTTTTGAGTTCTTCATCATTGTTAATATCTTTTATTTGATCCTTTAAAATTTTTGTATTAAACAATTTATTTAATTTTAAGTTGTATTATGTTGTATAATCTAGTTTAATGATTTTTTTGTGAGAGATTTATAGGTAAAATTATTTGATTCACCTTTAAAATGACAAAATTTAAATCTGAATATTTTCTTATTGAAGTGAAAGGTTGCACTCAAACGATATAGAGAGTGCATTGGGTTTCATTTGCTTGAAAGTCGAGTGCACGACTGTTAATTTCTCTATCTTTAAAAATGGAATTTGAATATAATCCAAAAGGAGATCCCATGCATAGTTGATGTTTACTTCTCTTTGCTTTCGATTTGAAGCTTTGGCTTCAGTGGTAAGGATTTTTATATTGATTCAAGATTCCATTTTAAGATGCGGTTATGATTCCTGATAGCGGATTTGTACTGTTGTAATTATTGCAAATGTAATCTTTTTATCATTATTCTAATATCACATTTATAATAATGAAAAGCATATATTAAAATATTTTAGGGACTGTTTCGAATCACTATTTTTAATTTTTAATTTTGTATTATTATTTTGTTTTGTTTTAAAGTAAAATATATTTACAAGTTTTTTTGTTTTTAAAAACACACAAAACAATTTTTAAAAACAATATTATTTATTTTTGAAAATAAAAAATAAAACACAAAAAAATAAATATATTTTAAAATAACATAAAAATAAAAAAAAAAAAAATATAATACAAACTTGATCCCAAACAACCCCTTAAATAAAATTTAAATAACATAAACATCAAAATCTTTAGATGTAATTATAGTGATGGTTTCCTGTACAAGGAAGAAATTTCTTATGTAAGATGTAAAGTGAGGCACATTCAATGCAATGAATTATTCAATAAAAATATCATAAAAGATAAATGTTAAGTAAAGCTTGAAGGAACGTTAATTCCTATTTGAGAAAAAATATTATTTGACTACCTGTATTCAAAATTATTACTAAACTCATCTTATTCAAATTTATTATTAGGTTCATCAAATTCAAACCTATTATTTAGGTCTTCCTACTCAAAATTATATTTAATGACTTCAATAATCTGCTAAACATTATAACAATCTTTTAGTTCAATTCCTCTTCTTAACATAGAGTAGATTTAGCTGCAACAATATTTAGTTAATGCAACAAGAAAATAAGCAGTACACATAATTGAATTAACATTTGACTAAGCACCACAATAATTTTTTAAAGCATCATCAACCTTCTCTCCTTCCTCTGAGAAGCGAAATTTTATGTAATTATAATACTTGAAAGGCTTGAAAACTAAAGGATGTTGTTCATCAATTAGTTCTTCTGGAGTATTTATCACATCATTTATGATACAAGGCATTGTACTAAAAATCACTGCATATCGTTTTTCAGTCTCAATTTTCATTTTACTCAATGATTAGGAGCATGAAGTCTTCCATTAGTCCATGCCTGGGTAAAAAAAAAATATATATAACTAGTTCAACATTAAATAGCAAAGTGTTTTCCCTTCAAATATTTAATATTTAACAAATGTACTAACCTTGAATGCTTCACCAACTAAAACAATATATGAATTTGTCATAGGTGTTGTTCGTATCCATCGATCCACACCTTTAGTAGCCTCAACTTCAAGTCCTTCGTCATTGTGTGAACCAATTATGCTTAAATAGTTTGGGTCTTTGTGGGAAGGTAAAGCAAGATTGACTTCATTAGAAAATGTGTCCTTATAATATTTTGAGAATCTCATTGAATATGCTAAGGATTTCATATGTGTATCATAATGATTCTCCAAGCCCATGCTCTCAAGAATCATTTTATGGATTGTATTCATTAGCTCTTGCATATGCTTTGCATAGTTCAACACTGTGTCGCTATCAAAGAAAAAAAATTAGAAAACACATCTTCTTTAGGCAAAAAAAAAAAAAAAAAAAAAGATTCTTGCTTGAGAATGAGTACCAGAAAATGTTATTTCCTTGGGGCCAAATGATGTTGGCATATTCTTGGACAGAAACTGTAGAATGAGGATCGACTAATTGATGAGCCAAAAATGGAAAGCCTAATTTCTTAAACCAAAGACCATGATAAGGAAATTGTTGGGCATCATTGAATTTGCTCATAACTGACATGGTGAACATCTCAGGCACTATTGATCCAATCAACTCATTTTGGAGCTTGGGATTAACCTTATTATAAATGGCTTCAAAACCACCATAAGTTTCAAGAGCTTCTACAATTTTCACTCGAGCTCTTACCCAACTCTTTTCATTAAACCTTGTAATATCTATTCCACTCAAATCGACCTTTGGGAGCTCAAAGGTTACTTGTATCCAAAGATCCCATCCTTGCTAATTTCTTCCTTTTCTCTCTTGATGGTATGCTCCAGCTTCAATTTAGAGGAAACTTATAGAGTTCGAAGATTCTATGCCTAAGATGCGGCAATGCATGGTTCAAAATAAGACATTTGTTTGACTACAATACAATAATTATATAAATGTTCTACTGTGGAGTTATTCAGGTCTTGCAAGCTGGATGGCATTACAATATGTTTAAGGAAATATATCTTTTTAAAGATAATCATTATAAAATTTTCTACAATCAAGGCATCTTTTAGAAGTAGATCTGGATATATGTAAGGAAATAATTTTAAAAGGTATGTTATATGAAAGATTGAGTAACAATTATTTTAATTCGATGATGCAATTTATTTTATTTTAATGAAACTTTAATGATGGATCATATGTTAGAGATAATGGATTAAAATTACTTAGTCTTATTTTGATTCTTTGTGTTTTTAATAAATTTTTTTCTTTGAGTTTGTCAATAAGAGGCAAGGAGATTGGCAAGTTAAAATAGTGATCCTAAGCATTTGAAAGAAATGTAGGTTTCACCTTAATCAGACTATAATAAAACCTTTTTAAATGTGCAAATTATATTTTATGGATTGTATTCATCAACTAAAATAGTAAATGAAATTTTGGCTTCAGTGGTTCAGATTTTCATATTGATTGAAGATTCCATTTTAAGATGCGGTTATGATTCCTGATAACGAATTTGTACTGTTGTAATTATTGCATATGTAATTTATTTTATCAGTATTCTAATAATACATTTATAATAATGAAAAAGTTTATGTTAACATATTTTAACCAAAATTTGAATAACATGAGCACCAAAAAAAGAAAAAAAATAGTTTTAATGATTTTAAGATCCAATTTAATAAATTAATTAATCAAAATATCTTGGTTTAATACTCTTCCATCATAGTTAGCATAGGCGGATTGAAAAGGGAGGCACATGCTCTCCTCCCTTAAAATTTTTAATTGTTTCAGCATTCTTTGAAATTTTATCTTCATCTATAAAAAAATTTACATTGAATTCTTTCTAAAATATAAATAGTAGATATCATCAATTATGAGTTTTTTTTTATCTATATCTATTTTAATTCTTTTTCTTATAAATATATTCTAATTAAAAAAATTTAAAATTATCAAAAACTTAAGGGAGGAGAATAATTGAATTGGTAACTACGATTGAATAAAGTAGTATTGTATGTAAAAAACTTCTCAAAAAACTTTTGCGTTATAAAAAGCTAAAAATCTATTCAAATATTTTTTTATGTTTAAACATATTATTTAAGAATCATAACTGTTGCATTTACAATTATATATTTTAATTATTGTTTCAAATAATAGACTTTGTCCTGTTATACAAGATTTATTGTATCTTCATACTAAAAATAGAAGGATTATATATTTAGGATATGTTTGGGCTAGCGATAGTTTTTTGAAAAGTTAATTTATAAAAAAAAAAAGTAGTTTTTTAAAAACTGTTATGTGTTACAAATATTTTTTTTTTTTAAATTCAAATAATAACTTTCTTATAGTCATCATATTTTAATAGCTGTAATTCTCAAAAGTAGCTTTTTACCACAAATATTTTTGAAAAGTAGCCAAAAAAAACTCATAGCCAAATACAACTGTTGTTACTTTCTAAATAGCAAAACAGCCAGGAAGCTATCCCAAATACACTCTTTGAATAATTATTAAGTAATAGTTCATGTTCTATTGCGTAAAGTTTATTGTATCTTCATTATGGAAATAGAGGGATCATTCATGAATCAATTTATCATAATCATTTGCATTATAAAAAATAAAAATTTCAAAAATTATTTAAATTAAATGTGATAACTCGTAGTCCAAAGAGAATATGCAACCTCATAACAAACTCAACCATTTCTCCACTAAGATGTTCAGGAGAAACGGTTACAGATTCTCTTCGCCTCTCTCCTCTCTCCCGACAGCACTCCGACACCGCAGAACCAAAAACACGAACACTGCATCCTCACCGTCGGCTGATAACTCTCAAAGCAACGACAGATCTCACAAATCTCGCTTATAAATACGTCCTTTCATACCATGCATGGAGAAATATTAGAATATTAGCTCTCCCTATCCTCCTTCTCATATCAGCTGAACATTCAGCTTACCTCTACTCTATGTGCTGCTCTAGCTTTTTCTACATGGTATCAGAGCCTTAACTTCTGACGAAAATGTCAGAATCTTCCTCCCATTCTGACCGAACAATGGATATACAGCAAGAAAGCTTCAACCTGTTAACCATTCCACCCTCTCTCAAGTTCCTCATAGGAAATATGAAGTCCGTTGCAAACACTACTCTCACAGCCAACAACTACACCTTATGGAGCTCACAAATCCACAAATTATTTCAAGCAAATGGCTTCATCAGCTTTCTTGAAGGTACCACCCCTTGTCCCACAAAATACTCCCTCGACACCAACGGACAACCTCAACCCAATCCCAACCACAATATGTGAAAATTAATCGACCAAAATCTCTCAGCCGCTTCTACTCTACCATCTCACCATCCATCCTTCCTTACGCCCTCAACTTAGAAACCGCTGCTGGACATCTGGCTTACTCTAGCAAAAGACTACAGTCATCCAACCGTCCAGAGTCATCCAACTCAAAACGAACTCCACCATATATGCCTCTCGCGACAAGACAATGACCCAATATCTAGAGAAATTAAATTGATCGACCAAATCTCAGAGCTGCTCAAATCTGGACATCAAGACATTATCCTCTACACTCTAAACGGCTTACCATCAACCTATCATGCGTTCAAAACAGCTGCATAGATCCCAATCAATCAACATCGAGCATCTATACTCTCCTATGCAGCGAAGAACTCAATCTTACCACAGATCAGGAAAAAGAAATCATCCCTTTCGTCACTGCCCTCCATCTCTCACGAGGCAAACTCTGGAAACCCAATCATAAAAACCAAGGCAAATATCATCACACTTCCTCCCCACAATCAGACACCGCCGACCAAAGGACAAACAAATTACCGCAACTCAGCACCTCTACGCTGTCAAATATGCAACAAAACAGGCCACTCAGCTCGCACCTGCTGGCACCGAGCGGACACCACCAACTACCCCTCCAAAAACCCCTCAGCACTCCATACCGACACCCTCCAACATCCCTCAGAATGGATACTAGACTCCGGAGCTACCTCACACCTCACCAATAACCTGGAGGCAGTACACAATCCTACCGAACACCCCGGCCACCAATCAGTTACAGTTGGCAACGGACAGACAGTACCCATTCTCCATCAAGGCCAGGGAATTCTTCCGACTCCGCACCGTAAGCTCTTACTCAATCAACTCTTTCATGCACCTCACCTGTCTCACAATTGTTTCTTCAATCTCACGACAACAACTGCTCCATCACTTTCGATACCGATGGCTTTTATATAAAGGATCGGACTACACACCAACTACTCCTAAAGGGTCGCTGCACTAACGGGCTATACTCCATTCCTCATACCGCCACAGTCCAAGCACTCCACTCGGATACTACATCGCCGTTCCTCTGGCACAGACGGCTTGGACACCCAAACAAAGATATTCTCAAGATCGTCTCTATCCAAAACAGACATCTCCGCATCAAACCAATCTCTTCTCCCTGCAACGCCTGCCTTCAGTCCAAAAGCCATAAATTAGCTTTTACAAAATCTGTTTCCAGAACTAAATGTCCATTTGATTTAATTCACACCGATGTATGGGGTCCATCTCCAACCTCCTCAGCAAACGGCTACAAATATTACGTTACTTTTATCGATGACTACTCTCGTTTTACCTGGCTGTTTCCCTTGAAATATAAACACGAAGTCTCATCTAAATTCCAACAATTACACAAAATGATACAAACACATTTTTCCAAACCTATTAAAATCCTCAGATCCGATAATGGAGGTGAATTCTTATCCACCGCACTCCAAACCTACCTAATCAACCACGACATCACTCATCAACGCAGCTGTCCAAACACACCAGAACAAAACGGGGTCGCCGAAAGAAAACATAGACATATTATTGAATTAACAAGAACTCTCCAAACGGCAAACCTCCCGCAATCATTTTGGGCAGACGCAGCACTCACCGCCGTCCATCTCATCAACTGACTTCCCACAAAAACTCTCTCTCTTACTTCCCCCTATCAAGTCCTCTACAACAAAAATCCAGACTATACAAATCTTAAAGTTTTCGGTTCCAACTATTTTCCACATTACCATTTACCAAACACCAACAAATTATCCCCAAAAGCACCCCTCTGCATTTTCATCGGCTACCCTCAAAACCACAAAGGTTATAAATGCTACAACCTGCAACTAATCGCAACCTCATCTCTCGACACGTCATCTTCCAAGAAGATCTCTTCTCTCTATCAAATCACAACCACCACTACCAAACTATTCCACCACTCAGCAGCACCACCTCACTGACCCAAACCGAAATACAATCACTTCACCACCCCAGCTTACACTAGCTCCGCTCACCCAAACTAACTAAACACCATACACCTCACAATCGGCTACCATAAGTCCAACCCCTCCAAATCTCCAACCCATCCATCCAATGAAAACACGGCTTCAAACCGGCAAGTGGAAACCGAAAATCATTTTAGACCTCCAACATCACCACACCCTAACCACACCCACCTGCTATACTCAAGCTATTAAATATGCCGAATGGCGTAAAGCTATGTCCGAGGAGTTTGTTGCCCTCCAACAACAAGCCACCTGGACACTCGTTCCTCCACCCAACAATCAAACAATAATAGGCTGTAAATGGACATACAAGATCAAATCTCACTCGGACGGTTCCATAGCTCGATATAAAGCTCGCCTAGTCGCCCAAGGCTTTAAACAAGAATATGGGATCCACTACTCTGAAACTTTCAGTCCAGTAGCCAAAATGCCCACTGTCCGCCTTCTACTCGCAACAGCACTTCACCACCATTGGCCAATCCAACAACTAGATGTCTCCAACGCATTCCTCCATGGATCTCTCCAAGAAACCATCTATATGTCCCAACCTCCAGGCTTTTCCGACACCCAATATCCACAACACGTTTGCCTTCTCCGCAAAGCCATATACGGCCTCAAGCAGTCTCCTCGGCAATGGTACTCCACATTTACCGAACAACTCAAACACCGGGTACTAGCACAGCCGATCCATTTTATTCCTATACACCAAAAACGGAACCCAAATCTACCTCCTCCTTTGGACATATCATCACAGAAATGACTCTCAAATCATCTCCCATATACTTCAACAACTCAAGGCAGCAGTCAACTTGAAGGATCTTGGCCAAGTCTTCACCTTCCTTGGCATCCATTCACCACACTGATAACAAGCTCCTTCTAACCCAAACCGCCTACACCAACAAACTCCTAAACAGCTCAGGAATGTCTTCATGCAAAAGCGTGCCAACGCCCATCTCCAACCGATTCACCACGTCCCAACAGAACACCGTCGCTCGACCCACAAACAGGCTTAGTCTCTCTCCAATTTCTCACAATCACCCGACCCGATATAGCACTAGCAGTCAATCATCTTTGCCAACATATGCATAACCCACTCAACACGCACTACCAACTACTGAAACGTGTATTCCGCTACCTTCAAGGAACAGCACACCACGGCCTCCCTATCACTCTAGGGGATCTCAATCTCCACTCATGACTCGACCGGGTTGGAAAAATTGACCGCCGCTTCCACCGCCACCGCTTCCTCGGATCAACCCTCATCTCCTGGAAAGTACAGAAACAGAAAACAGTTGCCCGTTCCTCCACCGAAGCCGAATATCGAGCCTTAGTAGCGGCTACAACAGAAATAATCTGGCTTCGACGCTTAGCTCTCGAACTCGGGATCCCCATCACTCAAGCTACGCCTCTGTACTGTGACAACACCTCAGCCATGGCAATCGCAACAAATCCGATACTCCACGCACGGACAAAACATATAGAAATCGACTACCACTTTGTGCGTGACCACATAGCAGCCAACGAAATCCAAATCCACCACATTTCAACGGAAGACCAAATTGCGGACATTTTCACCAAGCCACTACCAACTCGTCGGTTCATCAAATTACGCAGCAACCTCACCATCCAACCAAGGGATCATTCGGTTGAGGGGGCATCATAACAAACTCAACCATTTCTCCACTAAGACGTTCAGGAGAAACGGTTACAGATTCTCTTCGCCTCTCTCCTCTCTCCCGACAGCACTCCGACACCGCAGAACCAAAAACACGAACACTGCATCCTCACCGTCGGCTGATAACTGATTCTCAAAGCAACGACAGATCTCACAAATCTCTCGCTTATAAATACGTCTTCATACTGTAATGCATGCATGGAGAAATATTAGAATATTAGCTCTCCCTATCCTCCTTCTCATATCAGCTGAACATTCAGCTTACCTCTACTCTATGTGCTGCTCTAGCTTTTTCTACAAAGAGAATATGCAACCTTGGTAGAATATTTCATGCCTACGATGGGGCTATGATTCATGAATCATGATAATATAAATTTGTAGTATTGCAATTATTGCAGATATATTCTATTTCATCATTATTTAAATAAAACATTTGTAGTGATATAATAATTGTATATGTAACTTAATTCATCGTTATTCAATTATTGCAGTCTGATTGATATTATATTTTGTGGTGGCTATTTGTTAACAAACACTAAGAGCTATTTATTGTAACTTTGTAAGTAGTTAAAGATAAAAAATAAATTTATGGCATTTACAATTTTTAATTAAATTTTTGAAAAGATTTAGTCAAAAAATAGGTGAATTCATGGAAATATAAATATGGAGTGTTTAGCCTTTCAATTCTAAAGTAGTATTCTGAAGAAAGAGAGCGCATATTTTTTTTTACCTAAAATATGAAATGGAATCAATTGCTTAGGGGATGTTTGGGATCAATTTTAGTTAGTGTTTTTTAATACTATTTTTAAAAATATATTTATTTGATACATTTTTTTGTGTTTTTATTTATTATTTTTAAAAACATTCAAAAATATCTAAAAGATAATTTAAAAGATGTTTTGAATGTTTTATAAATAACAATAATCATCAAACTTGTTTTAATTTGAAACAAAATATAAATAAAATAAAATAAAAATATAAAATAAAAAAGAAATGTGACTATAATTTTATTTATATTTGAATGTATTTTATTTTAAGAAAATTTATCATACAATTCTTATGCATTTATATATCTAATACCTAAAATCTGATATTTATCAAAAATAGCACATTTTCTATGCATAAAAATGTGTATTTCACTTTTAAAAAATAATGATATTATTATTTTTGATGTAATAATGAAGATTTAAGTGCAATGAAGATTTGGGTGTTATTTAAATAAATATGAAAATTTAGGAGTTAAATATTTAAATATATATGAATTATATGCTATGTATGTAAATGCCCCTTTATTTTATTTTAAACTTTATCTTGCCAACGCTACAGGAAACCTGCATATTTCCAACGGATAAATCTATCGATAATCAGCTTTCTGTCGAATTTTTGACGATTTTCACCCGACCATAAAACTCTAGTTTGAAATAATTTTTGGCGGACCAAAGATCTGACAAAAAATATATTCCATTAGATTTCTGGGTGATAGTCCGTTGAAAAATTTATCAAGAAGAACTGGAGGAAATATCGTCTAGAAATGCAGCCGAAAAAGTGCACCGTCGGAATTTTTTTGATGGACAGTTTATGGTGGTAGTTCTGGCAAACCGTCTACGGGAGATTTTCAATGGAGGTGGTCTGTTGGAAATCTGCGGGCAAGAGTCTTATTAAAAATTTTCTGGCGGTTGTTTGTCACCCGATCCCTAGTATCGAGGTTATTTGATGAAAAATCAGTAGGCAGTCCGCCAGATACTTGTACATAAAAAAAAAATCAGAGCTTTACTCATGCTCTGATTTGTACACATGCATAAAATTCACAAACAACTAATCTTAAGAATACACTCAATATCTATATGAGACTAACAACCAGTTTATCTCAAGCATTTCTTCATAAGTTACTGTATTTTGAAAAACATTAAAATGAACTAATAGTTTTGAAATATTTATATGAAATAGTCTAAAATATGAAAATTTGAATAAATTATTTATATATGAAATAAAGTACAAATGAGACATACTCTTCATTAGTCTCCTCATCATCCTGCTGCGCCTCCTCCTCCTCATCCGTCTCCACCACTAGCTCCTTCCCCTTGTGACTATCTTTGTGCATCTTCTTCATTCTCACCTCCATTGCAGCCATTCGGCCTTCCATCTGTGCAGTCATCCTGGCTTCCATCTCCTCGGCCATTGCAACGACCTGCCTCTGAATAATATCGTCAATCAACTAGTTGCTTGTTCCAGAGAACGAATGACGTGCATCATATGCTAATTCCTATGATCCCATGCCATAATTCCATCCCTTCTTCTTCCCCTCAATAATCTTCTTTCATATATCATATTCCGATTGCTTAGACTGTCCACTAGAACTTTTTGCAGCAGTGGAGCCCTGACTAGCAACATCCTTCAACTACATTTAGTTGCCATATGAGCAATTAAAATGTAAATTAACTATAATAGATTGTTAACTCAATTATATTTAAAAAAAATTAATGTTTACTTACCTAGGCTCGTGAATGAACATCAATCTACTACTGATCAATCTGATACTGATGTGTTCTGCTATGTAATTTAGTAGCTCTAGACTCTCGGCCAAAAACTTTAGCCTGTAAATAGTAGAATAAAAATAATTAATTGTGATTATAGGTTTAATTAATAAATCTAACAAATGACTTACCATCCTCTATTTATTCTCGGTATGCGGTACTGAACCTCTAATATGTAGAGAAGTGCACATGCTCCCAGAATCAGATGCATGATTCTGCTTTGCTTGCTCCCTCTTGCAAACAAAATCTAGGGTGGCTCATACTTTGCAGAGGATGGCCCACACGTCCTCTCCAGTCTAAAGAGGTCTTCGCCTAAACTTCTGTATGTTTATGAACATATTGTGTAGGTGAGTAGCTCCTCCACACTCAAAGCTTTTTCTAATCTTTTGGTTGTGCTCTAGAAACCAGTTGAAATCCTTCTATAACATCAAACAAATAAATGCTAATTAGTGATTCTTCAAGATCAATGTGGAGTTAGCCGCAAGTATAACAAAAGCTTGTGTAGCACATCTTTCTGATTGCGTTGTTTTCTATTGTGTAGGTTGAACCAAAGCGCTCCCCAAATTTGCATTCAATATTTTTTGCTCTATCCTTGTAATATAACATACAACTATTGACTCAACAGTCAAATTTTTTAGCTCAGTCTTAACTTTGATAAAACTTCTTTGTTCTATATAAGTCTTCATGAACTATGTTTTCCAATGGATTTGTCTGTTTAGCAACCCTGTAAATTGGTTAAAGCATTCACATGATATACTAAATTTAATTTTAATACTTAGCATTTTTATAGCCATAAATAGCTTGGTGTGGTTCGTTCATCCTTCCGACAATGGTCGTTGTGGTGCCTTTAGTAGGTAATATAACTTTGGAGCTTCTTTATTAGGTTGCTCCTCCTCTATAAGGTACTCTGCTCTAGCAGTATCATGGATTGTTTCTTCATAAGTTTGGCTAGAATCGTATTTGTCTAAGGGGCATGTATGAATCATTGAGGCACCATTGCCAGCATTAATATATAGCTCAAACTTACCATGTGAAGTTTAGAACAAATAATTTGGTTAAAAACTTCTGCAATACAAGTCTATTTTGACTTCATATGGTATTAAGAAAGCTTGATTCTTGTGCTTCACACATGGACATCGAAACTTTCCTTCAGAAATCTAATAACAAAGCTAAGATGCCGCGTGTATGAAGTGCTTAACACCACTTAAGAATTTATCAATTAATCATTTTCTGCTCGGATGCAATCTATTGTACATCCATAACTGCTCACTACAGATATCCATAATTTAGTTAAATTGAAAAATGCTAGAATTCAATTAACATTATATCTCAATTATATAAGTAGTATTGCATAATAAATGACTAATTTCATGTGACATCCTAAGTGTTTAAGTCATTCACAATGAACAAAACTTTTTACAATGGAAATCGTAGTAATCTATAATCAAAAAATATTTTTTTATAAAATCGAAACCAATACATATTGTAAAATTTAAATAAATGCATCAAAAAATTGAAAATCATATAATTAATAATTTACATATAAAATGACTTAGAATGTAATTAACTATGGGGGCTTGCTCTTATAAGGAACCTAATGAACCCAGTTTAAAATAAACCTTACTTTATTTTTTCATGTAAAGTAGGGGAAGAATCTCTGGTACATATGCAGACCCATTCTCCTTAGGAGTCCTTGTTGACGTGATTAGGTCCATTATAGGGTGATGACTTCTATTTTTTGAGATAGTACACCTTTTCTTGATGTTATACCTGATCACTCTAATAAGAACATCTATGGATCTACGTGGTGTCAAAATGCATAAAAAGAGAAGTATATTTCTATCTTCATTTTATCTCGCATAAATTGAAGATGGAAGTATACATTTCTTTTAGAAAGAAATCTATAAAAATTTCACCATAGAGCCCCACTTAACACTTTCTAGTTGTTGTGCATGGGTTCAAATTCTAAAATGAAGAAAGCAAAAATCTGATTCAAACTTGTTTTTCAACATTGCGACTTTCTCGCTTTAGTTCTCCGCTTTAATGGCGAGTAAGTATGTCTTTACATTTACTTTCAAAATGAATTTTGCCTTGGATCGGGCCAGCCTCCCGTAGTTTGACTTCACCCACCTCATCCACTTTGGCCAAGGCTTTGAGGGTGCTAGGATCACATGTGAGGGGACCACCCTCACAATAGTAAACAGGAGCGTGCAGGACCGCGTAAGCCAATCATCCAGTTGAGATGCCATCTTTGGTCGCCAGGAGTGATGACTCTCTAAAGAATCAACTGTCAGAAATTTCATCGCATATGACCTTTTTCTTTGGTACTCATTCTTGACGAGTATTATTTGTGGCAAACCTCTATGAATATTGTCTATATGTCACGTTGCTATCTTTTTTTTAAGGTTGTTTCACTTCGAGACTTTGCCCTCCAAATTTGCTTATCTTTTGCGGGACCTTCGATATTCTTCTTGGACCTATGGTCCAAGTGTCACACCTAATTCACACCTTGCAAAACTTGAATTGGTTCACATCTTTCCAGGGTTGTAGGAGGAGATCTTCTTTGAGGAGCAACTCTAGCCTCTCTGATGATAGGACATTAATATTTTTTTTTCATCGATCCTTTCTCCTTAGTAACTTTGAGGACCTGATACACTTTTGCATATATAGTTTCGAGTTTCCTCAATAGAGAAGCTAGAACCTGATGTTATCTAGTCCAGAAGGACTATTTGATTTGACCAGTAAATTGTTCCGCTTTACCCATCTTAGGCTATCAAACCTGTCATGGGTTGAAACACTCACTACTAATGCCACAGCTGATTATATAATTTTTTGCTTGAACAATGGTTGTTGAGCATGCAATTAAGCATTTCTCTTATCCCATTACCTCTAGGTTAGCATGCTTCTAGCTGAAGAAGCTTCTGCGTCACTACTTCTTCTTGAGGATTCAGCCTCCACATTTATTTTCCTTTCTACCGGGACCTTTCGGTAGCAGATTTCCAAACATGCGGTTTAGTTGTCACGCCCTGATGTTCACCGTGCAGGAATTACTTAAGACGGTCTTAAGCATTACCCATTGAGAGGAGCTTTTTTAGTGAACTTTTCTCTTTTTCTCTGATAATCAGGCCTTGATACTTTTTCTTTATAAGACCCTTCTCCTTAACAACTTTAAGCACCCTGTGCACTCTAGAGGATAGAGTCTCATGATGCCTCCTTTGCGGGATTTGAGCTTAGTACCGCTGCTCCCAGAATGATTGCTTGATATCACCAATAGAGTTGTTCCTTTTTCACCCACTTGAGATTTTTAAACTTGTTGTGAGTGAGAACACTCGCTTTTGGCATCAAGTCTGGTCGCATGGCTAGTAATTTAGGTAGCAAATGCAGAGCTCATAATTCAGTATTTTTCTCCTTCTTTAGTTTTTACTCAATTTTCCTACAAAAGAGGAGGTCTGAGCATCACACTTTCCTAGTGCCAAAGGTTCAACTAGCAGAGTGATCACATTTACAGGTATGACTGAAACTTTCTTCCCAGTGATGATTCATTTCATGACTAGCACCTCAGAATAACCAAATCTTTTGAATACAAAGGCTCTCTTTCGAGGAACCTCAGTAGCATTAGTGGCATTCTAATTATCCTCCTCCTCCCATGCACAGGTTGGTATGTACAATATGCAGGTACTTCAAGTAGAGGATTATTTGTAATAGTGATAGCTGGAAAGTCTACACAACCAAATTGAATGATAGCTCCAACATCCACAATATTGATAACAGTATTAACTAGACAGATGATAGCTCCAACATTTCATTAATAATTAGTTTTTTTATTTAAATTTTTTTTATACTCCACTATTACTATAGCTTAGATTCGACTAGCCAAAGATGGAAAGAGAAACCTATCCCCAAAGAAAGTCACCGAAATTGTGGACTCAAAATTAACGCCAACCTCTCGATGAAGAGAGTATGATTTAATGTCACCAATTTTAAAAGTGATGGAATAGTAGATAAGAGACTATTCATGTATTTCACCCTCATTTTGTGAGTACTTTAGATCTAGTTCCAGGTTTCCTATATGCACAATCACTTATTGTCAATTATCCCTCCCAATACTGAGAGAGATCTTTCGATTAAGGCTAGTCATTAGGTTGCTTAATGCGTAGCATATAGTAGCGGCATGTAGAGTTTCAAATTTAGGATATATGAAATTCATTATTTTAACTTAAAGCGGATGGTTGGGGGAATGATGACGCGCCCGATCAAGATCTCATAGTTCTCCATCTCGTCAGGTGGTCAGTCTATTAGTACGAGGTAATGACTAACCATGTAAGTATCCTTATCCCAGGGTTGCGCCCAAGAAATATTTATAAACCTTGAGTGGTGTTTATCTGAGGAGACAAGTTTAAGTCCACCTTAGCTGACAAAGAGCTTTTTACCCTATCAAATGCACCTTATAGTTCACATCTCAAAAGGTAGAGCCATTGTGGAGCATCTACAGACGCGGATATAATATGTGACAACGTACCAAATAAAGGAATCTACCAGAATCGTGCATCATATGTGGAGCCTACTAGCCAAACCATGCAGTCAGAGGACACGGACCACATCCTTGCTGGCATGATATTGATTAGGAGTGAATATAAATATACACTTGATTTAACTTTGGCTCCTTTGTAACCTAAAGTTTTCTTAATTTATTACCTTCAATAAACAATTGTGGAAAGGCATATTGAGTTTTAGGTTCAAGTTTTTTAAAGATTGAATTTCATTTAAGCATTTAATAATGACATGTTAGATTTTACATTTAGATTGATACTTAATTTGAGTTAATTTGATTTAAAATTATAATCACATTTTGATAAATGTATCCTCTCCGATTGAAATCTCTATTCAACACAGCCATCAATGAGGTAAATGATTTATTTTGTTATTTCAGATCCTATCGACTCTATTAATTTAATAATAAAGGATTAGATCTAGATTTAAACTTTTAGAATTTTGAATAATAATAACCCCTTCGGTTGATATTCTAAATCAACTCAACCATCATTGGGGAATTAATCATTCATTTTTATTATTTTAGATCCTATCGACTTTATTAATTTAATAATAAAGGATTAGATCTATATTTATATTTTGAAAATTTTGAATTTGAGATTATTGAATATGAATATCTTAGATATTTTATAATAATGACCTATTCGGTTGATATATTCAATCAACCAAGCCATGGGGAGTATAAGTCGCTCAAATCATCAAGTTTATTATTCTAGATCGCGTGGACTCTAATTTAATAATAGAGAATCGATCTAGATTTATTGAAAATTTTGAATTTAAAAATATTGAATATAAATATCTTATTTTTGATAATTATAACCCTTTGATATCATCAATCAACTCAGTATCATCGGTGATGAGATAGTCATTATAATCGTCATATGACAAAATTAGCTTCGAGATTTTCTCAAATGGTGAAAGCCATAATAACATCATTAAGTCACAACCCACCCAATGACCCAACCGAATGCGGCAAAGATTCTCGACACTGATTTAAGCATTCAGAGTAACATGCGAAGTTATTTAGAATATTTATATGAATTTTAGAAAAATTGACTTAAATTGAATATTATTTTATATTTCGTAAAAGAATTCATTTTTTTAAATGATTGCACAAATTCGAAAGAACTTGAATTGAGTGATTATCCACTCCATAATTTATGCAAAATTAATACATTTGAAGCTCACTTAGAAGTTAAATCAACACCTTCTATCTGATAGTATTAATGTGGTGCAGATCTGATGGCATAGGTGCTTTGGCTTTTGCTCAATTATTTAAATTAATATTCATTTATTTTTAGTTCATAGCTCATTGAGTTCTTTAAATTTTAAAGAAACTTAGCTCGTGATCGCTGAGAAGCTTATAGGCTCATTCTTAAGTCTCATTCAAAATCTTTTTTATTTTTATTTTTAGTTATTATTATTATTATTTTTTTTTTCTCTGAACGATTCATTTGATGTGGTATATAGCACAATCTATAAGTTTTGTTTGTGCTCGTAAGCAACTATCAAAATGACTGGAAGCTTTACTTAAATTTTGTTCTTGTTAGGAGACAAATGCTCAAGTTCATTAAAAGTCTCATTTAGGATCGTCAACAAGCCATCGAGTCTCCTGTAAGATCATTCTTATTTAAAAACTTTTAAAATTTTATATGTAAATTTATTCTTTAATTTATCATTCTCAAATAAATTCAATTTAAGCTCATCAACACTTTTATTTGATCTTGTTTAAATCTCCCATCAGTCTAAATTTCAGCAGCCTCTCGTGTCGTCCCCATATAGGGGGCTGCATTGGAGGCTATTCGACCATCCCGTCAGCTCTACTGAGCATAACAGTTAGTGTCTTGCAACACTATGACCATGGTCTTCTACTCATTAGCACTACTGAGCATAACGCGATCTTCAAACACCTTGATAGTGGGATTTTCCGGAGGTCTAAAAAAAGTAATCCACTGGCTAAAGAAAATGCTTTCCTAATCACAACCACTAAGTTTCTCTCGGTTCTTGAAGAAGGGCGAAACTTTGATGATTCTACTCAATTCTTCTTAACGCCAATTTGAAAGTTTACGTTAGTGGGGAGGTTTTGTTTGTTAACGTAAGTCCGACAAACTAGGCAAAGACGAGTTGTAGTACTCCACCAGTGACCGTAAGACATTCCCCAATAAGCACATGGAATCAACACAATATCTTCAAATGCTTCAAAGTGATTGGACACTCCCTTCTTCTTCACCTTTTCGCAACTCTTCCACAACCTCCATAACATATCCCTTTAATGGGGGCAACACTAGAATCTCTTCCAACAACACCCTTATTATCTTTAAGGAAATGCTTTGCAAGCTTGATAAGATCTGCGAACTCTTTTGTATCACCACGACTCATCACGAGGAAAGGATGATCACAACACTGACGAAGACGTAATATCAACTCTAAAATTGAAACATAATTAAGTACTCATCCTTGCTAAATGTTAGGGTGTATATGTGTAGCATGAATGGTAGGATGATTTAGTATAATCATTATCTTTTACAGGAGATTATGCTTAAGGGGTGTTATAATAATAATATAACTGCTTTTGCTGTGCAGGTGGCTTATACCCTGAAGCATAATCCAGAATAGGCCAGGTGGACTTGGTTATCTATGTGTGGGGTGTTAAGTCCAATTTATTTATATACATGCCTGGGAATGTGTGGTTTGTTTAGCTAATCTCTATTTTACAAATTTTAGTTAGATTTACTTTTTCCCTTTTCATGTAATTTTGTAATTCGGATTTTGAAATGATTGCTATGGGGATTAGGATGAGCATTGGTTATAAGATCATGTCTTATGTACTATGTGAAGCCTTTGGAGCATCCACCTTCCAACCATTCAAAAGAAGGAACCAAAGAAGAAAGAAAAGATGAAGAAGAAAGAAGAGAAGAAGAATGAAGAAATGAAGCTTGAAGACCCCCATAATAATAAATTCCTTGCTTAATTGTACTTAATTTATTTATAACCAGGGTCGTATAAGTGTAGAGCTCGGCTACCCAATTTATTTTTCAGGCTTGTGCGGTGGTGCCCGACCACACTTGGCCTTTTATTCTTTTACGTTAACTTTATAAAATGTTGATGTTTTACATAGCGCATTAGAAATGGCATATTTTTAGTTTCTTCCTTGCTTTGATGTATGGCCTAGATGATTAGGCTCTTAGGAAAAATAAATCTTCTACCAAATTAATCAACTCAAAATTAAAAATAAGCAACTCATAACCTCACTTAAAGCCTAAGCTAAAAATCAAGATAAAAGAATTAGTAACCTCTTAGCTGGATGAGTATTTCTTTTACAACATCATGCACAATAGCATCTTATTTCACTCTTAATTGGATGGCTTCCACCTTTGCCAAAGAAACTTGGCTTGACCTTTGAGAGCCATGGTGGAAACACACCTCCTCCCTTCTCACTGATTTTGGCCAATAATTTTACCTCTCATGCATTATGCATATGAATCCTATAAGCATGAGTCAAGTGATTGTCCAAAAATGAAAATAACATGTAAAATGATTTGCATTAGATTTAGGTCATTTGAAGCATGCCCTTACATGATCTAGTCTCTTTAGGGAGTGAGTTTATGGACTTAGTCTCTTTATAAATAAATAACACCCTAGCTATCTTGCATAAAGCATATGACTTACCTACATGAATTTAAAATTATGAGTTAGTTGGCACCCACCTCAGCAGGGTTCATGGTTTTGTCCTCTCTTGTGAGGCAAACCGAATACCCATTTTTTTTCCTTAGATTAGGTCATTCTTTTGGCCCTCGCCAAAACTCCCTAGATTTAGGTTCTGAGGTTGCTTATCCTTTCAATGGGCCATAAGCCCAAATCCTCACCTCTTAGGCATTTTCATGACCTTGCATCATGGAATTATAAGCTCTAAACTTTTAATAAAAAATTCGACTCAAACAAATAATTCTCCTCAATTTTAAAAATGTAAAGCCCAACCATAGGATAGTTTGGGATGTTTATTAGGCTTCCTAGTATCTTAAACATTCCCTACTCACCTCCATTTGGCTTCGATAAGAACTCCCTCTTCCCGATCGACCCTATTTGATTTATCAAAAATAAACTAATCGATTGATAGTCCTACCTATTGAAATCTTTGGAGACAATGATCATTTATCTTAATTAAGAGTATTCTTGAGGAATCTCATCCCTTAAGATGTAATTAACTATGGGGGCTTGCCCTTGTAGGAAACTTAATGAACTCGATTTTAAATAAACCCTTCTTTACTTTTTCATGTAAAGTAGGGGAAGAATCTATGGTACATATGCAGACCCATTGTCCTTAGGAGTTAGGTCCATTGTAGGGTGGTGACTTCTATCTTTTGAGATAGTACACTTCTCCTCAATGTTGTACCCGATCACCCTAATAAGAACATCTACATCTACGTGGTGTCCAAAATAAAAGGCATATATTTTTGTTTTCATTTATCCTCCTTAAAAGGATAGATGAATGCGAGAATATTTCACCACTAGTTTGGGTCTACCAATTGGAGCTTTGGTCAAGTTCAACAAGTGATTTGGAATGAACTTGACCCATTAGTTTCAATCAATTTGGCTTAGATCAAGTTTTGACATATTTTGACTTTTTAAGTAAAGTGGCCAATTAGGCTAGGTTAGGCTCAAATGATGACTTGGTAAAGTTCAAATATTGATCATGAATGAGTTTTGATCAATGGTTTCAATCAATTTGGCCTATGGTAGATTTTGGCTAGTTTAAGTTTTATTTTGGCTAAGTGTTGACTTGGTCAACCCTAAGGTTTGACTTGGTTTGACCCAATTTGAGTGATTGATCATCTCATGATGATTGTTTCTCACAATGTGAGGCTTTGGTGGGTTTAGTTCAATCCAATTTGGGTAGGATTAGAATTTGGCTCAGAAGGGGTACTTTAGGTCACTTTGGGTTAAGTAAGACTAAGTGGGTCAAATGGCTTGGTCAAAGCTTGATTTGACTTTGATTGAACTCACATATGGACTTATGATTGAAATATAAATCCATTTCTAAGTGGTTTGAAGTCAAATGAGTTTTGAATCATTTGATAATTTTATGTTCAAAGGATGAACATGAGTTTGACTTGGGTTTGATTTTTGAATTTAATTTTGGTTCGATGATTGAAGTTTGTGCTTATATTTGGATTCATAATTAAAGGTTTAGGCTGAATTTTGGTTGAATTTGGATTTGAGCTTTGAAATTATTTTTGGATTGATGATTGAAGTTTATGTTTATATTTGGATTCATGATTGTAGGATTGATTGAATCATGAAGAAAATCAAGGATTTTGCTTGATTTGAATTTGATTTGGCTAAGTTCAATATTTTAACTTGAAAGGCATAGGTTGGATTTTGGTTGAATTTGGATTTGATTTTTGAGTTTATTTTTGGATATTTGAATTTATATTTCATTTATATTTGTGAATATAAATAAGAATATAAATGGGTTATGAGAAAATTCTTTGAATTTGAATTGATTTAGATTTGATTTAGGCTAAGTCCATAAGATAGAATCAAAGTGACTTAAGAAAGATTTTTTATTTGGATTTGAATTTTGAATTTAGTTTGATTGATTTAAATCTATATTTCATTTATATATGTGAATATAAATGAGAATATGAATGGGTTGTGAGAAAATTTCTTCAATTTGAATTGATTTGGATTTGATCTAAGCTAAGTCCATGAGAGGAATCAAAGACTTAGAAAATATTTTGGAGTTTGGAATCCAATCATGGGCTTCAATCATAGGTTTCAATTATTTGGGATTGATTCATGATTTGAGAAAATCCATTGAATTGGTTCAAGTTTTGAGTTAGAATTGGAGTTGATATGAGTTTGGCATTTTGACTTGGAAGAAGGAAGTGAGGATTTGGTTCAAGCTATAGGGTAGACAAATTTTCTAACACCCCTAAGGCATAACTTATTCCTATGGTTAACTCTTCTAGTGTTAACCTAATCACTAGAAGTGTCTTAAGACTAAGGAAACTCATAGTGTTTAAGAGAAGTCCTATGCCTAAGATAGAGGGGTTGAGCTCATTCTAAGAATGAGGTCAGGGGATGAGAGATTTTGCAAGATTATGTGTTTCCCTCTCTCTCTTCTCTCTCTCTCTCTCTCTCTCTCTCTCTCTCTTAGTTTCACCTAGTCATAGAAGTTGGATTTTAACTTTTACATGATGTTTTAAGTGTTCTCATTTGGGGTTAATTTGGGATTTGGTCAACTAAAGTTGACCCAAATGAGTTGGGTTGGATTCAATCAACCCAATTTGACTCATTAGCTTTGGATTTGCTTTAATTTTATTTAATTAATCATTCATTATGGTTTTGGTTGATTAATTTTATTTAATTTGGATTAATTTTGAATTTGACCCAAGTTTGACCAACTTTGACCAAAATTGGTTAAGTTAATTTATGTGATTCAATTTGTCATTTTATGTTTAGATTATGTTTCAATTATATTTTACGAATTATTTGGAATGTTCTTGATCAATTATTTGGGTCAATTCACTTGATTTGGGTTTGAGCCATTTTGAGTTCAAATGGGTCAAATCAAGTTCAATTGAGCTAAATGTTCGTTTGTCTCAATCAAGATGTGTTTAAGCTTTAATCATGTTTGATTAAGTGGTTATGATGACTTAAAGTGTTTGGTTTTATTTGACTTGATGTTAATTTTGATTTGAACCCATTTTAACTTAAATTGGATTTAATGGGTTAAATGATCCAATTAATCCATTTGAGATCTAATTTGACTTAGATTTATTTAGTTTTATGTTTAAACATATTCATTTTATGATTTTGATCCTTCAAAGTAACTTAATTTGGACAATTTTTAGTTTGTTGAATTTCGACTAAATAAGGCCCACATGGGTTAACTCTAAGTCAAATGACCTATTTGCCACTTTGAACTTTATTTGAATTTATTTTGAGTTCATTTGTGTTTATGCATTGATTCAATGCTTTTATTTTGATTCAATTTTGTTTAATCTTGATTTAATTTGATTTTATTTAGACTTAGGTGATTGCAAGTCATGGGTTAGACCATAGTTATCCAGATAAGGCTTAGCCTAATCTTATGGAAAACTCTTTTAAAGTCTCTAGGTTTAGGTTAAATGTTCACTTAGACACTAGAAGTGTCCTATGACTAAGGAGCTCTGTCTAGAAGAATCTAGACCATGATAGGAAGATTGAATCCTCACTAAAAAGTGAGGTCAACACTCATATATATCTCAAAAAAGAAACACCATGACTTTTGAATTAGAGGGTTTCCATTCTTGCACTTTAGGGAACACTTGACCTATGAGAGCACCCCCTCATGGTAGAGATCTCCCTCTCTCTCTGATTTGGCCAATAACTCAATTTCATCATGCATTTAGGCTTAAAATATTCCAATCCTTTGTTCAAAATATTATGTCAAAATAATATAAAATTTATAAATTTTACTTTTAATCTAAGTCATGATTTTATACCAATCATATTCTAGTCTCTTAGGGAGTGAGTATAGGACTCTAGTCTCCTTTCCAAATTAAATAACAAGCCTAGCTATGTTGCAATTACATAAGACCGACCTACATGGTTTTAAATCATATGAGGTGTTAGACATTCAGTAGTTGTAAGTCTATAAAAGTCGGATGACCTTATCCTCTTGTGGAGGTAAACCCTTATGCCCCCCCTTCTATTTAGATTTAGTGCTTTTCGCTTGTATTGACACTTCCTAGATTTAGGATCGAGGTTGCTTATTTTCTTTAGGCTACAGAAAAAATCCTCACCTATTAGATATTTCACAATCTTATGTTGATAGATTATAAGCCCAGCATTCTAATAAAATTCCAATTTAAATTAAAATAAACCTTCTCTTTCAAATATATAAAGCCTCACCATATGATAGATTTGAGTGCTCACTAAGCTTCCTAGTATCATGAGTGTTCCATATTTATCTTCCTTTGGATTCCAAAAATAAGTCTTTCCAAACCGAATATTCTCACTTGATTTCCAAAAATAATCAATTTATTGATAGTCTAACCTTGAAGTCTTTGGATACGATTGATTGACTACTTTAATAGAGAATATTCTTAGGAAATCCAACTTCTTATGATGTAATTAACAATCAAAGCTTGTTTCCAAAGGGAACTAAAGAACATAAAATAAACCCTACTTTACCTTTCTATGTAAAGTAAGGGAGAAAAATATCTGGTATATATGAAGACTCATCATGCTTAGAAGTCCTTATTAGGTGATTAGGTCCATTATAGGGTGATGTTTCTATCTTTGAAATAGTACATTATACCTCAATGTCATACCCGATCACTTTAATAAGTACCCCCTAAGATCGTGATGTCTACCCGGCATCCGAAATAAAACCACACAAGATAAGCTAGGTACTCATCTCGTATTCGATCAAAACTTGAAACTTTAAATTCTAAATAAGGGATAGTCGATGTTACTCTTGATAAGGCATCAGCAGGCTTGTTTTCAATTCCATGCTTATGTTTAAGGGTAAAAGAATAATCTTGAAGAAATTCAATCCATTTAATATGTCTATGACTTAACTTTCGTTAGTTGTTTATGAACTTGAGGGCATGATGATCTAAGTAAAGAGCAAAATCCATACGTAGAAGGTCATGACGCCAGTGTCTTAGGGAATGAATGATAACATAAAACTCTCTATCATATATCAAATATTGTTATTTTGCCTCACTCAATTATTCATAAAAAAAGCCTACAGGGTGATTTTCTTAACTTAATATTCCACCAATTTCAACTCCAGATGCATCACAAGTCACTTGAAAGTTTTAGAGAAATAAAAAAGCTTAAGAATAATAGCAAGTCATCAAAATTTTAATCTGAACTAATGCATTTTGTGCAGCTGGAGTCCAATAAAATTTATTTAATTTCAATAGATTAGTTATTAGGGCTACAATAATGCTAAAATTTTTGATGAATTGTCTATAAAAAGTGGCTAAATCATGAAAGCTCCTAACATCTATGAAACTCTTAGGAGTTGGCCAATCTAAGATTGCTTTAACTTTAGTAGGGCCAGGTTTTATGCCACTTGTGAAAATAATGAATCCTAAAAAAAATCACCTTAGTTTGTAAAAAGAAATATTTTTAAAATTGATATACAACTTTTCTTTCCTAAGTGTTTCAAAAACTTATCTAAGATGTTGTAGGTGATATACTTTATTTGGGATAAAATAAAAATATCATCAAAATATTCAACTATGAATTTTCTTATAAAAGGCTTAAGGATAGTCATTAGACTCATGAAAGTGCTAGGGGCATTTGAGAGTCCAAATGGCATAACTAATCACTCATAAAATTCCATTAGGGGTCTTAAAAGTAGTTTTTCATTCATCTCCTGATCGGATTCTAATTTGGTGATACACACTTTTTAAATCAATTTTGGAGAAAATATTAGCCCTTGAAACTAAATATAACATATAATCTAATCGAGGAATAGGAAATTATACTTGATTGTAATCTTATTAATGGTTCGACTATTTACACACATTCACCATGTTATATCTTTTTTAGGTGTTATTAAAATAGGGACTATGTAAGGACTAAGATTTTCTTGTATAAATATCTTCTTAAATAACTTATCAACTTGCCTCTTAATTTTAGTATGTTCAATAGGATTCATCATATAACGTGAAAGATTGAGAAGTTGGGAGCCAGGAATTAAGTCAATAGCATGTTGGATGGTTCTAAGAGGACAAATTCATCAGGAAGTTTCTCTAGCACTACATCTCTAAATTTAGAAAACCAATGGGTGTGATCACATAGGGTATGCGATTTATATTATTGTTTGGGGGTGTCTTTCCTTACATGCAAAATATAAAAATTTGTTAGATAAAAAAACTCATTTTGTAAACTCCCATGTCCTATAGTTGTTATCACAAAGGTTAAGGAAGAAGGCAAAATAGGTTGGCAAGGATTATGATTAAAAATAATAGAACCATTTTCACTAATAGGGTTTTTAATCACAATTAATTGAAGTTTTGTTCCTTTCTTAATAGTGGGTTTTGGTAGAAGATCAGAACTGGAAAGTGGTGTTTTCTAAAGGCTTGAGAGGTAGAAGTTTGATGGCCTTGTTTGTAAAAAATATAAGTGTTCTCCTACCATAATAAATCACATTGAAATCATATAACCAAGGTCATCTCAATAAAATATGAGCAATATCCATAGGGAGTACATCTCACCATATTTGATTTTCATAACTACCAATCTTGATGAGAACTAAACATCTACTAGTAATAGGGAGAGAGATATGATTGACCCAACTAACGTGAAAGGGCTCTAGGTGAGCTTTAGTTTTTAAGTTGGCTAGTGTAGTTATGTGAGTAGAAATAATGTTCATTGCACTTTCACCATCTATGACTAACCTACATCTTTTCTCATTAGACACAACATAAATACTAAAAATATTTTTCTTCTCCAACTTCAGCCTCATTCTTAACTACTGTAAGGTATCTCATCAAATTGATGTGAGGTTCATCTATAAGTTCTTCATCAGACAACGGGGTGTCATCATAAACTTTTTCTGAGTCATCATTTGTCGGTTCATCAGTCTCTTCTAAAAATAAGATTTGAGCTTTGCATTGATTTTGCATATGTCCTTTCTTATGACATTTAAAATATATTATATCTTTAGAGATCTTAGAGCTCCCATCAGTAGAAACTTTGGGAAGAGTTATTAATGACTTGGGTGGGTCTAATGGGAGACCTTTGAGTTGGATTGGCTTGAATTTGACTCTTTGATCTTGAGATAGTAGTGGATTTCTTTTGATGTTCAACTAATAAGCCACAATGAAAGGCTTCTCAAGGTTTGAGGTTAAACAATTTAACCTCATTTACAATTTTAGTTCGATTCCAATCACAAATTTGTTACAATCAATTGCCAATCATTATCGACATTCAGCCTAGAACTAGTTATATGGAGATTGCCTTATCTTAAAGTAAGTAGTTGACTGTGTAGTTTCTTATCATGATGCCTAGGATAATATTTAGCTCTAAGCATCTCCTTCATTTCTACCCATGTTATGTTGGTCCTACTTAATCTTTGCTCTGTAGTGAGTGTATTCATCCAATAAATTTTTTCATGCCCAACCAACTTCATCTTAGCAAAAGTTACTCTTTGGTAATCATCCATTCTATACTAATTATCCATTTGAACCAATCAATCTAAGAATTTGTTTAGGTTATGGATGCCATCATAAATAGGTGCTTCAATTTTAACACTTTGAGATGGGTCATTAAAATCATCGATATTTTTGTGATAGTTATCTCCTTCTTATGTTTTTTATGAGTTAGTGGTCTTTAATTGGTTGTTCATCCCCATTTAAGTAGAATTCTTCTTTTAGGAATGGGTATGGGTGCAGGAGGTGGAGCAGAGTTTCTAATATTTATCAATTTATTCATTATGGTTTGCATTTATTCTTTGAGTTCAAGCATGTGAGCATTAATCTTTCCAAAATTTCTCTGGTTCTTACTTTATTATCATGGATCGTAAGATCTATTGCGTCCACTAATTAAGTTAAGTTTTTGATGTGGTCTTATGCGACTGATTTGGGTGCCATGAGATAATTTCAAAATGTGAAGAGAAATATTGGAGAAAAAAAGCAATAAATAAAAAAAAAATTTAAAAAAAATATAGATGCAAAAACAAAGTGAGATTCAAGCTAAAAAAACTTTTATTTAAAGAGGCAGTATAAAGATCACTTACGTCCCAAGCTCTCCTTAGACAGTTTAGGCCTTTTTATCAAAGTTCTTTTAAGCCTTTAAAATACCAAGTTTTATACACATATATTCTTATGCATGCAAATTTAAATGAAAATATGCCTATAACAAAAAAAAAGCCTCAAGTCGTTGAGATAGCAAATTTTTTAAAATTTTGACAAATAAACAACTAGTTTTATCATAAACAACTAACATAAAAAAATAATGAAGGTTACATAGAGTTCCAATTGCATCAAAGTAGGATTCAATTTTTTTCAAGGTGGATCACTCCATCACCAAGGTTTTTACTATAAAAAATAAAATATTTTAGATATGTTCTCACAAGAGATATTGGCTAGGTTGTATGATGAAATTCAGTGATTTAGATTTTATGCCAACACCATAGACTTGCAAGAAATATGTCAATTATCCGAGTAATTAATATAAAGTAAAAATATTATAAATGGGATTAACTAACCTCAAATTTGTTGGAGTAACTCATAAGCTTCTTAGAGACAAGTTCACCATACAAAAAATCTCGTTAAAAAAATCTTGACAAAATTCTTCTTCTTCCTAGATTTTGCTCTGATACTAAATATGATGGTGGTGGGTAACCCTTTTAGTGAGATTAAGTGGTATAAAATATTATGGATCTTTATTTTAATGTCTAAAGATGAGATTTGAAGTTTTTGGTGAGATGTTGAGGGGTTTAGTATGGTCCTCTAGTGGAATTTTCAAGACTAGCTCGGAATTAAACAAGTTTGGATTGATTTAAAAGATATCTTAACGAACAAGGTTTAGGTGGAGGTAAATGGCTTGAAATAAATATGAATGAGTATCTTAATATGTGTTTTAGTGATCTGGAGTATATGGTTAAATTTGGTGGATTTTATAATAGTGTCAAGGGGTAGGAAGAGACAAGGTTATAGTTTCGACTAATTTGGCCAAGGGTTTAAATAGGGCTTTGGAGTTGATGTGGACCTTGGAATCGGTGATGGCTGATTGTAGAGGATAATAAAGATATAGAGTAAGACTTAAGTAAACTAAACAAAAATTTATTTAGCAAGAAAAAATATAAATATAAAGTAGGACAAAGGATAAGCACTTAATCTCTCCAAAGGAAGGCAAACTTGGGCCACCAAGCACTAAGCTAGGGAAAAGAGCAAAACTTCACTCAAAATATTTCATTCAACAACTGAAGTTACAAAAAATTTCTACCCATATTTATATTCCTTACATAACCTTAGGGTTATAACTTTTGGAGGGAAAAAAGTGGAGGGAAAAATTGAGGGAAAAGAGGGGTTGGTGGCTATTCATGAAGGAAGTGTTTCAACAGATCATTTTAATATCCTCTTCATATCATGGCCATCTAGACAACCTTCCAGATGAGAGATAAAAATAAAAAAATATTAAAATTAAATTATATTTATGATGTTCTAGAATATGGGCTCTTGGACTGATTCTTTCTTCTCTTTCTTGGGCTTTAGTCTTAGCTCTTGTAATTGGGCCTTTAGTTTGATTTTCTTCATGATGTGCTACATTTAATTCCTCGATATTGTTACATGGTAAAATTTTAATATATGTACATGTTTGATGTGGAATATTAGTAATTTATCTAGCTGGAATATTGAAGTTTCCTTGCCTATATTGCGTTGAATAACAACTTCATCTTTGCTAAAATATGATAAAAAAATTTTGTTCTATTAAAATATTGATCCAATGGAAGCAATTAATAATATGTGAAAGCCATGAGTATGATAACTATATACCTAACCAAGTATATAAATGAAGGGATATAAATGTACATAATATATACAAACTAATATGAATGATTTTTTAAGTGATTATCCATAGTTTGAAATATTGCACTCACTAGTAAATTTAATTAAACTTTTTATACCAATAAATACATGTCCAACTAAAGAAAAAAAATAATGATTTATGTCATTACATTAGGTGTGAGAGTAATGAACTAATTAACATATAAATTTTACTTTATTTTAGTAAAAAGGTATTCATGTACCTAAAGATTGCCATATAAAATTACAACTTGAGTAATTATATAAGTATGCGAGTGAATAATATTGACCTATAGAGTAGTAAGAGACACACTGATATTTATATAGTTCAAACTCCCAAATGACTTATGTTTATGGTTTGTACCCTACTTGGACTAGGTTTCTACTATCTACTTTGCAATTACATGCTCACTCTTTCACCCATAAGTTGATGGAGAGACCATCACTCTCCCATTTCATATGAGAAGAGCACACCACCTTTGTTATGATTATAATAGCTTTAACTCTAACCAACTCTTAACAAGCACTCTATGATACATTGTTCTAAAGTAGTCCAACACTTCGATGTTGGCAAAGCTATTTCTATTTAATATAAGATCACTATAAATATCTAAAGCTACATGTTTGAGATTAAAATGTTACCTCAAATGATCTTTGAAAGTTGGGCATTTTGATTACTTGTTGTAGAGGAAATGTAGCTTTTATTCCCAAAATAAATTTCTTATATTATATAAAAATATATGTAGAAGAACATCATCTTACAACTAAAAGTAAAGTGATATTTTTAGTCCAATGCAAGATTTTGTAAGTGGCTCAAAATTGGTTACTCATTTGCTTTGATAAAGAACCAAATGAATTCCTGGTGGCTACATAAGACTAACCATTGCCTAGTAAAAAGAATTATTAGTGGCATATAAAAGGTTCTAGATAAATTGTAAACTCTTAAGCAATGGCCCTTTAACATGTTCAATGAATGGTTAAAATTAGCTTTAGAACCTAAAACTTTTTTTATTTATGGGTTAAAATAATTTTTTTTATGATGAGCCATTGGGTTAGCAGGACCCAAAAATATTTAAGGTGACTATAAACTTATATATGATCTTTAAAAATATACTTTATAATCTATCTATCTAGTAAAATCTTAAATAGGTCCTAATATTTTAAAAAAAAAGTAAAATAAATTTTTATATTATTAAATAAATATTTTTTATTAAAATAATTTTCATCATTTTTTAACTAGCATCTTTGCCATCCTTGAGATATTTTAGGTTTGTAAACCATTTACTCAACCATACAATTTAAAACTTGAACACACATGTATTAAGTTATTTCTCATAATTTTTATTTTACTGCATTGATATATATTGATGACTCATTTTTAGCTCATCTTTATACACTAAATAATTTCATGCAAATAATTTGGATTTAGTCATCATCATTATGGTTTGTTTAATATTTGCATAACCTATAAAGTATTTAAGAACTTATTATATAATATTACATAAAATTTGCTATCATCAAATTACTAGTGAACCAAAAACCATTTTTAAAGGTTCATGAGTTCAATATATTTTTGCTATGCTAATAATAAATTAATATTATTATCATAAAATTATAAAAATAAAAATATCTTGAAATAAATTTTCTCTCACTAGACGCATAAATAAATTACAAATGTCCCCGCAACTGTTTGAATTATTTAACATCATATTTGATGTACATTGATATTAAACTTCTACTACAATAAAATGTCTTATTATGATAGATATTACTATCGAATAAGTACATCTCCAGTAAATTTTTTGATGGAATATTTTCATTAGTTAAACTCTCATCGATCCATTGCAAGTTGAGACAGCATTTTTTGTTAGTGATTTACATTGGTATTATCGATGCACTTTCTATAAAATAATAACGATAGCATTTTCATAAATAACTTACTGATATATTATTGATAGACTTGTCATCACAAGATGATTTATCAATCTTATGACAAATATCATAGATAGTCCATAAAAAATCTACATGAAAAATAAAAATGTAGGTATGCTCTTTATTTAAAGTTTTCATACAATAAATGTTTAATACACACATATTTAATAAGCAAATGTTCACAATTAAGCAAGTGTTTATGATTATATTTTGTAATTATAATCATAAATATACACGTTCAATTTCTTTTCCCTATGCAAAAACAAACTCCCTCTAGTCTATCTCCTCACCCTCATCCCCTCCTTTCTCGCCCTCATCTATGTTCCTGTATTATCATGCACAATTGACCACGATTATAGCTAGCCACCACTAAATAACATATTCATTATACATCATTGCTCTATCTATATAGCTTTCACTTGATCCTCGAGTTTGATAATTAACATAGTGATCTAATTTCTCACCGTTTCTTGTATATTATATGGCTATGATAACATATTGGTACTTATATATTACTACTTTTATATGATGATAGTATAAATATTATATTACCATGGTACCAATCTCCATACAATCTACCCTTATTTATCCTTTAATAGCATAAGTCCATCAATCCATATCTGATTGCTAAGAGAAGCTTCTTTATATAGATGTTAAATTAGAGAAGTATTTCAATCACATAAATTTATACATTATAATATTTAGACTAATATTTATTATAATAAATTAAACAAAAAAATTATATCACATATGTAAATAATATTAAGACTATTAAACTTATATATGCTCTCATAGATTTGATATCCACCACACAGTAAGCATCACTCTTTCTATGATGTGTCCTAGCATATAGCTTTAAGACAGATAGTTCCCTATCCAACTTTTCCAATAAGTGCACATGCAAACCAATATTTAATACACTTGCATATGAAAAAAAATATTAAATAAAGATTACTTATGGTTTTTCTTTTGTCCTTAATATAATAAATGGAGCAACAAATATGAAGAAAAGTACCTATATCATTAATATTAGAAGCTCATGTTTTTTTTTTTTTTTGTGTCCTTTTAGTCTCTTCAAACTTCAATTTATCAACTAAGTCTACCCTTATTTGCTCTCCAATCCAATTGGGCAACTCTCCAAGGTGGCTTATAGTGTAAAACATGTTCTAAATTCAACAATTAAAATAGTGTCTAAGGAAATATGATGTTACTGTGATACTTTGTACATTCATAGCTATTGTTAATTCTCCTGTCACATTATGCTAGACAAGATATGCCATCAAGCTTCGAGTAAATAATTTGAATAAAAAAATATCAAAAACTATGCATATGATCATTTTAACAAAGTGTTTTTGCATTGTTGACCTTCACATATGTGTCATAAATCAAATCAAGCTTACAAATCAAATTCGACGGACTTCGGAGGTGACAGTGTCCAAATTGAGGCTCAAAATGCACTGGACGTCCCTGAAAATGATCGAACGACCTTCGATCGAAACACTCACCATCGCATTCAATGTCGAAATTGATTGAAATATAAATATTGCAGAACGATCAATCGATTAAGCCATATCAAATTGTCGATACACATATCAAAGTTAGAAAGCTGTGACGATGATGAACAAATGACTTCCGTTCATAAAATTAATCACGCTGTTAGTTGCGAAACGTCGAAATCTATTAAATGAGACTATCCACGCTAAATTCGGATGAATCACGAATGTTGAGTGACGATGATACATGAATCGAAAAAAAAATTTGGACGTCATGAAATCAACATTAAAATCCTTTAATAAATTTATATTTATTTAAAAATCTCTAAATTACCCTATGCTCAACTGTTTCCTCATTTTAGTTTTATGAAAAAGAAATTGCTAAAAAATAAAAAAAATAAAAATATAAACGCAACCCCTCTCCCCATTCTCTCCTTATTCTCTCCCACTCTCCTCTCTCCCTAGCATCCCCTCTCTCTCTCAGAAACAAGGAAAAAAAAACAAGGTAATTCTGCTCCATTTTTTTTTTTTTTTGAATTTTCCTCCGTTCCGGCCCATCTTCCACCACCAGTAACATCCGTTCCGATGCGACCCATCGCAAAATCGCATGCGCAACCGTCGTCGAGCCCGCCGATCCGCCGGAAACTCGCCGTCTGCGCGTAGCGCGGGCCCGCTCCAGCTGAATCCTGCGACCCGGTCCCGCTCCGTGCTGCCACCGACCTGCGCTCCCGCGCCGTGACTTGCCGCCGCTCCAACCCGATCCCGGCACACGCAAGACCCGCAGCCCGACCTGCATTGTCACGCGCCGCACGTCTTCCATCCCGTCGTCGACCTGCCGCCGTTCCGCAATCAGCCGAATCCCACCGAACCACGCCTTCCCTCAGGCCCTCCCGCGCGTCCCGCAGCCGGCCAGGTCTGTCTCACGCGTTTCCGCAAACCGTTTGACCTCCTTTCTTCAACCCGTAAACATCAAAGCCTGTAACCCACAAATCCGGCCCATTATGCGCAATCTAGCCCGCAAACTTGGCCCATAAAATCACACAGCCCGCAAACCTGCTGCAACCTCTCGGCGTGCGTCTCACCAGTCCGCAACCTCCTATAATATGAGTTTTAAATCTGAAATATCTAAAACTAATTGGTGTGATAGATCTAATCCTCTGTTTCCAAATTTAAATAGTGATGTAAAGCTCTTAAACATATTCAAATTAATCAATCTTTACAATCAAATTAACTCAAATCAAATAGTAATCTAAAACTATTCAAATGAAACTCTATCACTAAAAACTTAAAACCAAACTAAATTTATCCACCTTCCGCAACTATTTATCGGGGGAGATAAATTAAGAAAACTTTAGCTCACCAAGGAGCCAATTTCAAATCAAATGTTATGATTCTCTTTCAATCAATCTCACGGTATGGCGCATCCTCTAACTGCTTGGCCAAGAGCTCTGATGAAACAAGTTATGACCGAGTCCTCGATCGAGTGGTACCGGCCAATTATATTATGATCACGATCGATGTGATGCTCTCCAATACCTTTGAGTTGTGAATCATGTGTATCTTAATCAAGAACAACCCTCTGTCACAAGGTAGACTTAAGTCATCTCCTGGGACAAACACCATCTCAGTTACAAGATTTCTTGACGACGTAACTCATGTGATGAGGATCATTCATTCGAGTCATTACCTCTCCTCGACAAGGACTAGGGACCGGGACTACCGGGATGACGAACCATGATATCCGGATTGGGCACGCCATCATTCCCCAACCATCGGTTTAAATAATGAATTTCATATCTTAAATTCTAAAACTCTATATTGTTACTATATGTTACTTATTCAATCTAGACCTTTTAATTGAAAGTTCTCTCACTTCACTGGAGGGCAATTAACTATAGGGCTTGCATAGGAAACCCGAACCATCTAAAGTCCTAAAATGATGATGAAATCTTTGAGTAGTGTCTTATCTATTATCTCATCTCCTTAAAGAAAATTAATTTTAAAACTACTCTTTTCAAGAAGTCCAAAGTTTGAGCTCACATGCATTAGATTGAGTATTGAAATGATATTATTTGTTTATTACTTATCAATATAAAGTTTTTATATCAAATTGTCTTTAATATTTTAGGCATTTTAATTAGTTCAATTCACTCTTATTATGATTTATATGTCTGGATATGAAGATATTTATGAGTGAGGTGATTGAAGGAGAGCAAGGAGAAGGCTAGGCTTAATACAATTTAGTTACTGTGTTATTATCATTTAAATTATTATTATTTTGGATTTAAAATAACAAGGCTGAGGAGTCCTTTATCTTTTTTTTTTAAATTTATTGTAATATTTATGATAGAAATGCCATTAGTAATTACTGATAAAAAATTTTTGTCACAATATTTTGTCAATATTAGCTTGTATTTTGTTAGTGTTCCTCTCTTTTGGCATCATCAAAAGTGTTCAATGTGAATATTGATTGGATATAACTATTTTTATATGTTCAATTTAGTTAAGGTATATGGGTATTAAAACAATTTGATGATCTTGAATGAACAATAGACTTTTTTTTGGATGAAAATGATTAACTAATAAATTTTATAGTTAAGATGAGCACTTTATTCTTGTTGCGAAAACCAATTGGTAGAGTAAAAGTTTACGCTTTAGCTTTGTTCAGTCCAACACATACAGATGTTTAAAGAATTAAGAGAAACTCCATAACTTTACGTAAAAAAAACCCGAAGAGGAGAAAACCACGGCCTAATGCAAAAAATCTTCCACTATGTATTTATTTTGACTACAAAGTTTTCCCATAAGGATTACAAAAATGTATATGAGAAGGCGACAATGAGAATCGAATCGAAACAACCGTGTGGTAGTGGTTATTTTAGCAGATGTAACGTGACGATGGTGAATAGCGAGAGTCATCAAGCGGACGATCGGCGGTGATTCGATATCGTTCGGAGCGACCAATGATGGTGTGCTGATGCAACGCGGTCGGCGATGATGACCGACGACGGTGGTTAATAATGACACGATGGTGATGGCAATAGGCAATCAAAAGACGATTTTGCTTAGAGGATTTTCAAGCTTTGGAGCTCTCTTTCTCTTTTTTTGGGTTCCTCAAGAATGAGGGCTAATTATATGAGTGGCATTTTTGTAAATACATGCAAAATTTAAACCACTCAATCGGACGGCTCAAAATGATTACTTTGATCATTTGATGTATTTTAAGCATTTGAATGCTCAAATGAAGTCAGAATTATGAGATCTCTTGTTAGATCCCTCGTCACGCTTCGATTATAAACACTTAATGTTTACGACGATAATGTGCTTGATTAAGTTGAGAATCACTTTGACATCAAGATTCGTGCTTCGACTAGTAGAATTTTTAGTATCATATCAATTCTTATTGAATGCTAAAAATATGTTTTCATTGTAAAACAAAAACTTAGGTTCTCTTATTCTAAAATAATCAAGTATATTTATACCTAATTGAGTAGAATAGATTTCCATCGAAGAGAATTTTACATGATTATTAGTTTTAGATATTATATTGAGAGTTTGAGCCATTGATTAATATCCACTATGATGCTTCAACCAAATATGCATAATTAAATTAATAACAAATATAAAAATAAAAGAATATAGTATTAAATGATGTTAATATGTAATTTGAATAAATTATATAATCAACAGCCTCCTTATAATGACGGTCAATAGTTTTATGACTTATTAAAGCTATTCAATTATTATCACATCTAATTTGACAAATAGGTTTAATTAACTCAACCTAACACAATATAATCCTTTAGATCAAATTGACTTCAAGTAAACCTTTCATTTGACTTAATTGGACACCCAATACATGAAATTGACCCAATTGACTTTAGTTGGATCAATTGAATTCATAAGATGTCCACCCATCCCAATTAATTCGAATACCCCCATTTGATCAAATTATTTGAACCAGCCCCTTAGATGAGTTCAATGCATCCTAATTGAGTCAAATTAGTCATTAATTTGACCAGTTAAGCCAATTATTTCACTTGACCCAATTGAACACATACTTGATCTCTTTGAGTCTAGTTAATTGAGCCAAATTTGCCAAATTGACTTAATTGAACTAAACAACTCTTAACAATTTAAACATAAAAAATTCCAAGAAACATAGAAGCAATGCTTTAGCTTGAGGATAGTTTAAAATTTAGTTTTATATGCATTAGATCTTTGTTCAACATTTAAAAAATAGAAAAAAAAAACCTTTTCAGAAAACTAAAGCCAACTTAATATCATTATTTTTAAAAGAAGGCATCAATTGAGAGTTTAATATCTCGAATGTTAGCAACACAGTGTTGAACTATACAAAACATATGCAAGAACTCATGCAGAAAATTCACAGGATGATCCTTGAAAGCTTGGGGTTAGAGGATTATTATGATTCTCATATAAAGTCCTTGTCATATTCAATAACATTTGCAAATTATTATAAAGACAATTCAGATAAAGGAAACATTGTTGCTTTGCCTGTCCATAAAGACCCAAATTATGTAAGCATTGAAGGTTAGTATATTTGTTAATAGTAAATTTTTTTAAAGAGATACAAATTATTTTTTCATGATGTAAAAATTTATTAAACTTTTTTCCTTTGGCTTGGACTAATGGAAGATTTCTTGCTCTAATCATCAAGTAAAATTGAAGAATGAGATTGACAAGCGATATGCGTGATTTTCAGACAATACCAATTACTACAAATGATATAATAGATGCTCCAAAAGAATTAATAGATGAAAATCATCCTTTACATTTCAAACTATTCAAGTATTATGATTATATCAAATATCGTTTCCTGAAGGAGAAAAGGTTGAGGATGCCTTAGAAGTTTATTGTGGTGTTTAGCTTGACATTGCTATAGCTAATTTACTGAATTTCAGGGATAAAAATATAATAACAACCTGAAATACTATTGTGGTTATGGCTACTATTATGATATTTTTAATAAAATTTGTGGCTTCAACCTAAGAGTACATAAAGCATAATAGCACCAAGTTTAAAATAAAACCTTAGCTAGAATACTCTGGCATGAATCAATAAAATTTTAAATCATCCCTAAGCCTACTTGTATATTAGGGAAGAGTAATTCATATTACATGTAATGGAACTAGAGGCCACCTCAAGTCCTCATGCACCTTTCTTATTCTTTCAAGCTTCTTGATCATGAATTGCTTGGTTGCATTTGTGGCTTGTGCCTTCTCTCTTTGGAGTCTTTTCCCATCCCATCTCTCCACCTCTTTTTGAATAATTTTGTGTTAACTTTGTCTTATTATTGGTCTTTCAACTTCATTGAAGTTTTTATAAGGCAATCTTCTTTTTCATTGCCATTTGTGCTTCGCATTCCTTGGGTCTTCTCTTTTCTTTTTATTTTCCTTTTTACTGTCATTCCTTTACCGATTTTCATAGACATCTAATTAAGCTTATAGTTTTCCTTTTCCAATTTTCAAAAATTTAGTAGCTTCGTTGGAACGCGAAACAATGCTTTCTAACTGAATCTCAGCACAAATAGTGACCACTATAACTATATAGCAAAACAAAACTTAATGTAGCAGCTGCTCCAATCGCTCTCATTTGTTGGCAGTTATTTTTCTAAAACATTTTAGTTATTTCAATCAATAGAAAGTGTAAAATGAAGATGGGCATTACAAAGATTTATAGTCAAACCTCATACATTATAAAACCTATCTTAAAATTTAAACAGCAAGAGCACAGCTATTGTTGCTTGTGTTAAGAGAGATCAACAATTGTTCCAACTACTAAAACCAATCACTTCTTGTTATTCAGATAATGAATTAAGCATGTAATTTATACATGATATGTCAAGTACAAATCAATTTGATGGACTTCACAAGTAAATAGCTCAAAATTGACGTCAATCGAAATGAACGATGACGGCAATCAGTTTGTGCGTCGTAACGCCGAAATCAGTAATATAAATATGCAAAATCTAACATCAATATGTCGAAATCAACGATCGCATATCGAGTTGGAAAATCATGATGCGAACATGTTAGGCCGATCATGTAGTTTAAATATCAAAAATATCAAATAAGATCGCGCTTAATATTATTGCACGAAAGTCGAAAATCGTTATAACGAAACATTTAAATGAAAAGAATTTAAAAACGATTGTAGAAGCATCCCATTGTAACTTCAAAATTAACTAGAATAGATATCTAATTTAACTAAAATTATTACACTTAAAAATTCTATTAAAATTAGTATATATTTTGAGATAAATTTATCTAATTATTTTCTAATTATATACGGTCAATATTTAACTTAGCTCATTAATACATTTATTATTAAAAAGATGTACATCACCGTCGCATTCCACCCACTATCTTATCCTCGCTGCGGGAAAAAAAAAATAGAAAAAAGTGGGGCGATCTCCCTTCACGCGAGCGGCTCTTCAAGACGGAAGATTTCCCCTATCCTCTTTCCATAATGAGCAACGTTGCCTCCTCCATCTCCATCACCACCTTTCAAAAAATCTCTATGTTCAGCCACTTCATCGTCGTCACTCTTTGTGATTCTTTTATAAGACGACGAAGACAACTAAAATCGTTTTCGTTTACGTTTCGCCACCATTCTGCTCAAGTGGGAGCTCCGTTGGAAGGCTCGATAATTAACGCCGTTTGAAGGCACGATAACAAATGCCGGAGGCGGAAGACGGCGAACGACGGTGACACAGCTTGGGTCCATGGAGGCGAAGTCCTCGCCACATCAGCGGCGTTGGTTCGTGCCGCTGTTGCTTCCCTCCTCTTTGTTCCCTCCTCATCTCAGCGGCCCTGTTCTCGTCTTCGCCGTCATTTTCTCGCCGGTTACTTGTTCATCTCCTATCCAGATCCGCTCGACAATGGGATCCTCTTCGTTGAGGAAGCTCAGCTGCGACCGCAGCTAGTTCTGCCTACAAACGTCGTGCCTTGCCTCCCTATCTTATCTCTGGCTAGGCGGGCGACAGTAGTCTGAGGAGGACGCTACGGGCCCTGTGCCACCCGGCGAACAGGTGGTCCACCTCGATCTCGAGGTTGCACCAGCAGCGGATGGAACTATTTACTGCCATTAGAGATGATGCGATGTATTTCCGGAATGTGAGAGTGATTGTGAGGACGAATTTGCTAACACGACTATGGTGGCCAACATACAATCTGCCATATTGCTAAGGAGGGGTGACTGGGACTGGTTCATCAATCTGCGCCTCTGATTATCCGCTTGTTACCAGGACGATCTGCCGTACATTTGACAAACTAACCGGCAGCTGAATTTATTGAACCATGACATTGATGGAAAGTAGGGCGAAGCCCGTGATAATAGATCCTGGTCTCTACAGTTTGCACAAGTCAGATGTGTTTTGGATTACTGAGAAAAGAAGTGTGACAACTGCATACAAGCTCTTTATAGAGAAGAAGTTTAGATGGCTCATCAGAACAGAGGATATGGATATAGATGGAGAAGTCTATGGCCAGAGGAACGAATACGGTGAAAAGCTACAAAATTAAATAGTGTGAAGGTTGTTTTGATCTTACATGCAGCACAAAAAATTTCCGCTTCTTTCGTTGATATGGGAAAACATGTACTCATTGGGGATCTTTATATTTGTCACATAAATAAAGGAGATCTATTCTTACATACACAGGGCATTTTTGAAATTACTGAAGATGGAAATATGGCGACCGTGATAATATTCCCTGGTCTTTATATAAGTCAGATCTGATATTTTGGAACTGAGAAAAGAAGTGGCAACGAATACAGTATATACAAGAGAACTTTTAGATGGCCCATCAAACGGAGGATAAATAAGATGGAATCTAAAGTTCCTTTACATAGTGAAGTGCTTTCCTTACTTCTAACCTCTCCTCTAAAGAGTTTTGAGCATTCTAGCTGCTAGAGGGGTTAGGCTGACTTAGCATCAAGGAAGGAGTGCTAAGACCGCACGGGCGACTTGGGAAAAGTTTCTCCTGACAGGTTACACTTACTTTCTGCAAATTCATCTACATTGCAAAATTCATCAGTGCTTCGAGGAAGGCTGCAGCAGTTGCTATTTGATGGTTTCGGAAGATCATGCAAATCTGGCAAACATGCTGACTTTTGTGCAGTTTTCATTCCTGGGTGTATGGCATATCCAAGTGATCACTGTCATGGGGCAACTCATTCTTCCCTCTAGATTCCCATAGACCTCTATCTTGAGGATTGCATAGATGGTTCAATTACAGCAACCAATGCTATTGAAATTCTTAGTGAAGTTTGAAGATCCTGTCATTCTCACTAGAGCTAAGCAAAAAAATCATGTCACAAAGACACTTACCGCTTATGCCGAGAACTGACGGAACGTCGAATACTCGATGCAGCCCCTACGCGTGACGACGGAGGTTACCAAATGCGGATTGACAAAGAACTTAATTAATTTAATGCAAAATGAACTATAAACTCAAAATTAAAATCTGAGTTAAAATTGCAGGTGTTTGTATGCTCAGCTAAGCGTAAGACTACCAGAATGTCGCAAAGACACCGACCGCTATGTTTAAGAGAGCTCACGAGAAGGTCGCCCGATACAACCTTTACGCAGGATGATGAAGCCAATTTGAGAATTTTGACCCAAACAAGAACAAATAAAAGTGTTGACGAGCTTAAATTAAACTTATTTGAAAATGATAAATTAAAAAAATAAACCTACATATATGCTCTTATTATGCAGGTGTTTGAAGACAATGTTATGTTTAGTAAAGTTAGAAGACCACTACCATAAGTGTGAAAACACAATTGCTATACTCTAGAAATGACGGAAGACCAAATAGACTCCGCAGTCAGCTGGATGACACGGAGGTCACAAATTCAAACTTATATGAGACTTAAAGATGATTAATTAGATTTGAATTGAACAAAAATTAAATTTGAACTAAACATGATGAACATCTGAAAAATCATAGGTTCAACTATAAGAGTAAATCAAACTTCATCAAAACTTATAAATTCAATGAATTTCAAACTAGATGTGAGAAATATGGATGTTACTTCAAATAATTGAACAAGAGTTGAAACGCCCTACGCCAGGATTCAAGAACATATCATACAAGCAACGTAAGACGTTAATTAAGGCATTCTTAGACACACTTGTGCAACATAAAGATTTAAAGTGCAAATTTTAAGAAAAGTAGCTAAATTGGAATCAATTAAATATTAATTTGAAAATTCTAATAAGATATTAGATAAATCTATAACATCTTCTACATCACCGTATTCGCAACATATTATACAAGCGAACAGAAGGCATTAATTAAGGCATTCTTAGATACATCTGCATGTGGTCGGATATAAAGATTTAAAGTACAAATTTTAATATTTGAAAAGGCTACGCAGGCTAAATTGAAATCAATTAAATATTAATCTGAAAATTCTAATAAGATATCAGATCAATCTATAACATCTTCTACGCTGCCGGATTCGTAACATATTATACAAGAGAACAAAAGGCGTTAATTAAGGCATTCTTAGATACACTTGCATGTGCTCGGACATAGAGATTTAAAGTGCAAATTTTAATGTCTAAAAGGCTACGGTGCTAAATTGGAATCAATTAAATATTAATCTGAAGAATCTAATAAGATATTAGATCAATCTATAACATCTTCTATGCCACCACCGGATTCGCAACATATTATACATGCGAACAGAAGACGTTAATTAAGGCATTTTCAGATACACTTGCATGTGTTTGGATATAGAGATTTAAAGTGCAAATTTTAATGTCTGAAAAGGATACGCAGGCTAAATTGGAATCAATTAAATATTAATCTGAAAAATCTAATAAGAAATTAGATCAATCTATAACATCTTCTACGCCATCGGATTCGCAACACATCATACAAGTGAACAGAAGGCATTAATAATTAAGGCATTATTAGATACACCTGCATGGTCCCCGATATTATGTTGAATGTCTAGATTCAAGTGTCTGAGGATGCTGCACGGGTTGTTTTCCGGTTTAGTCTTAGGACTGTGTCCGGGTTAACAAAGTCTAAAAATCTATTGTAATGAGTCCAAGTTAGTGGAATATCTGAGAAGCTGACTTTGTCATATGACAGTAGATCTAATCTTCTATTAAGAGCTAAAATAGAGTTGACATGATCTAAAGTAAGTAATATTTTAAACTACAATTTAAATCAAAATGCCTTCTACGCCACTGGATTCGCAACATATCATACAAGCGAATAGAAGGCGTTAATTAAGACATTCTTAGATACATGTGCATGTGCTCGGACATAAATATTTAAAGTGTAAATTTTAATGTCTGAAAAGGCTACGCAGACCAAATTAGAATCAATTAATTATTAATCTGAAAAATCTAATAAGATATTAGATCAATCTATAACATATTCTACGCCACCAGATTCGCAACATATCATACAAACGAACAGAAGACGTTAATTAAGGCATTCTTAGATACGCATGTATGTTCTTGGACATAGAGATTTAAAGTACAAATTTTAATGTCTGAAGAGGCTGCGCAGGCTAAATTGAAATTAATTAAATATTAATCTAAAAATTTTAATAAGATATTAGATCAATCTATAACATCTTCTACGCCATCGAATCTGCAACACAAAATTAGAAGCAGATAGAAGGCGTTGGCTTAAATTTTAAATATACTTCAAATATATTAATTTTGCATGAATTATGGAGCAACTATCACTCAATTCAAGTGTTTTAGAACTCGTGCAATCATTTGAAAGAGATGAATTCTTGTACAAAATATAAAATAATCTTCAATTCAATTTGATATTTCCAAATTAGTACAAGTATTCTAAATACACCCGCATGGACCCCGAAACTATGCTGAATGCTTAAATTTAGTATCTGAGGATGCATGCGGGTTGATTCTTAGTTTAGTCTTAGGACTGGGTCCGGGTTAACAAAACTTAAAAAGGTATTATAAGAATTTCAACTTAGTGAAATATCTGGACTGCCATGTGACGTAGACCGATCCTTTGTTAGGAGCTAAACAGAGTTGACAGGATCTAAAGTTCTCAAATATATTTGATTCAATCAATTAACCACTCCAATGATGGTTGTGTTGAATAAAGATTTCAGCTGGAGGGGATACTTACCATAAAAATATGCTTGCAACCTCAAATTGAATTAATCAAAGTCAAGTATCAATGCAAATATAAAATCAAATAAATTGCCAAATTATAAATGCTAAAATGAAATTTAATTTTTAAAGAACTTAAAGCTAAAAAATTTCAATTCATCATCCGCAATTATTTATCAGAGGTGACAAATTAAGAAAACTCTAGCTCACAAAAGTCAAATCAAGTACACAACTATTTTACTCAAACAATCTCATGCTAAGAAGGCGTCCGTGTCCTTTGATGGTTTCTAAGAGGCTCCACATGATGCAATTATGACCAGACCTCGATCGGTACCAAATGGAATCATATATTACGGTCATGACTGTAACCCGTATGCTCCTCAATGACTCTGCCTTTTGAGTTGTGAACCATAGGGTATACTTGATTAGGCAAAAAGCCATCTGTTAGTAAAGGTAGACTTAAGCTTACCTCCTTAGACAAACTCAACCCCAAGTCTACAAGGACACCTTGGACGACGTAACCCATGTGTTGCTGACAAGGATCCTTCGGTCAGGTTGGGTCGACTACCTTCTCTGACTAAATAAACTAGGGACCATGACACCCTGGGATGATGGAACCATGGAATCTGGATCGGGCGTGTCATCGTTCCCCCAACCGTCCGTTTTAAGTTAAATATAATGAATTTCATAAATTTTAAATTTTAAATTTTGAACTCCACGTGCTTTTATTGTACGCTACACACTAAGTGACTTAACAACTAGCCTTAATCGAAAGTTCTCTCAAGAGGGGTAATTAACTATGCTTTATGCTTATAGAAACCTAGAACCATCTAAAGTCCTCCCAAAATAATGATGAAATGGGTAGTTATCTAATATATTCATCTCTTAAAATTAGAACTTTTAAATCACTCTCTTCATTAGAGAGGTCGGTGACAAATTTTCAGAGCTCACAAGTTATAACAAATAAATCAACTAAAAACTCTATACTGTAAACTATGGGTGCCAATAATTGAGTTGGTTCGACAATTTGATAAATTTGACTCAAAAAATTTAGGTTCGGTTTAGGTTCAGGTCAAAGCATATGATCTGTTTAAATTTTTGGGTTATATTTGGATTGGCTTGCTATGAAATTGAACCGATTTTGACCTATCAAATTGAATTTGACTCTAAGATTGACCTGTAAACTCAAATGTGACTTGATTTTAATTTGGATTTGGCCTAAAATATATATCTAAATGGGTCAACTGAGCCGGATTTGTATTAGTTGTGTTTGTGTCGAGTTGAATTTTTATAAGGTTTTAAGCGTGTATAATATTGATCAAATCAAGTAGTTTCAAGTCGTAAAGTGCTAACCTCGATTCATGAACCTAAATTGACATCCCTACTTTAAACTTACCTTTTATCTGCTAAAAGAGCAAATGATATTATTAGGGGAAATCATTCACCAGAAATTTTGTCTGAAAATCAACCGGATATTCTAGTGGATAATTTTTACAAATAAATCCCTTCATAGGGTTAAGTTTGGCAGACTTTTGATCAGCTCTGCTTGTTTTAACATTTTGGCAGATTGTTCTTGGAACCAAATAAAATTTTTAGAAAAAAAAAATAAGAAAACACTTTTCTTAATAATTAGATCGTACATATAATATTTCATATCTACATCATTACATTACAGAGAAATATTTTATATAAATAGATCAATAAATTAACCAAATACTTAAGATTAAGTAGTCTTATTATTAATTAAATTAAAAATAAAATATATTTAAAATTAAATATTTTTTTATCGCTCTCTTCAACTCTAAATTACTTTCTCCCATTCTTTCTTCTTTCTTCTTTCTCTTTCTCTCTCTTTATCTCATGTTGCTTATTATTGATTCTTCTGCTTATTGCATACCTTTCATTCTTCCTTGTCTCACATTCATTCATGCACTTATGCAAATCTTCAGACATTGTAAGTATCAATCACCTCACCGTTTCTTTTATATCAACTAATATATAGTCTTGATAAACAAAATAGGAAGACTAGAAATCTTAGGTTATGGCATTGGAGAGTAAACTATAAAATATTCTTTTTTATTTCTCTCACTTCCTAACTCTACCATCCAAATTTTGATTCTTGAGATTATCCATTAAAAGAAATTAACCTCCCTTGTAGATGTCTAATTTTATACATCACAGAGGTGCATGCCCTAATATTAGAGAAGATTAATGTTATTAAAATTTATATAATATTAAATAATTAATATTCTGATTCTAATTCTGATATATTTATAATTATATAAATAATTCTTTCTTTAGTTGCTGTGTTCATGTATATCCACTTAGTGGGGTGTTTTTTTAATATATATTTTATAATATTAAGGGACCGTGGTGCGGTGTGATGCAGCGTCGCACTGCATTGCAGTGTTATTTAAGTACTATATCTTAGTTTTATTTTAAGAATTTTGTGGTGAGAAATCTGCGCTTTCCAACTTGAGCTAGATCCCTATGGTGGTAGCCTAAAATCTACAATTTGACTTTTCAAAAAAAAAAAAAAATTATATACCTACCTCAGTTTCTTTAAATATTAGCTTCTTCTACAGTATTTTTATAATTATTTTTTTAAAATGCTGCAGCTAATATATATATACATGCACATATATACATGTCTGCATAAAATATAAATTTGGCCATCTAAGAAATAACAAAAGAAAAAATACTTACCAAAAAGAAGAAAAAAAAAAAATCTTATGAGAGGGTAATTGTTAGAAAAAAAAAAAACATTTTCTGGCAAAGACTTGCTCTAGCTTGTGATATGTAGAGAAGAATAATTAGAGTGACGCCATCGAACAATGTTTTAATAGGAGTTGAAGCGGCTAAGGGCAAATAGAATTTTATGGAAGAGGAAAATGTTATTTTGTCTGAAATAAAACAAGGATCTAATGGAATTTTTGACTAAAAATATATAAAAAATTATGCTACTTAGTTCTGTTAATTTTTAAAATTTCCACCAAAAATTCACTCACTAAAGATTTTCAAAAAAAATAAAAAAAAATAAAAAAAATAATAATAATACAAGATAAGATTGAATGCTATAATTGAAATGCTCATAATGAATAAGATGCGATAGTGTAGTCATATCTATGAACATGCTCACATAGTATCAACGGTGAAGATGTTATTATTAGAATTATATTCTTAGTACTATATGAGAGTTGCGATAATGAAAGCTTAAATATTGGAGGCCAAATCAAGTAAATAAGGTGCTTGTGTTGTGTTCACATGGTTTAAGTTACTGCACTCTTATTTATAATTTTGTTGCTTATATCACATAGAAATTTATTCTTTTCAATTTCTTCTTTCATTTTTTTTCATCAAAAGGTGCCAATTCGTCCCCTTTCCTCGTCTTCTCTAAGTGCAATACCTCCTTTAAATTATAGTCATTTTGATGCGATGTTCATTTGGCAACAAACTAAAAGTTTCATCATTTAGAACTATTTTAAGTTGAAAGTACTTATTAATCCATGTAAAAAACTACTCTTCAGCTCTACCTTTAAATATGGCATATTAATTTATTGACCTTCATATATGCTACATGAGTCGAGTCAAGCCTATAAGCCAAATTTGAAGAACTTTGATCTGATAGTGTAAATGAACTTAAATATCTTGGACATCATTGAATCAATCGAAATGACCTCCGACGGCCGACTTCATTGTGCGAGAACATTGAAATTGATCGAATATAAATATTACTCCAACGGTAAATCGATCGAGATCGAAATATATCGAAACACATCGAAGTAGGCATTTGACGATGTCCAAACGATCCGCTTCATTAAAATTGCTCACATCGTTAATCGTCAAAACCTACCAAATGAGTCTATCGAGATCGATTGGGCAGTCTACATAAATGTCGAAAATGCGGCGATAATTGGCTCGAGACTAATCAAACGATTACCGATAGCGAAGCATTTGCGTCATTCGTTGAACATAAAAATAATCTTAAATTGATATGAGTATTATTCATATAATGATGTCGTCGTAAAAAATTCAAAATATGGATTGATTTAATCACTTAAATAAAAAAAATCTATATAAATTACTATTAATGCCTAACCCTAAGAACCCCGGTATTCCCGGAAGCTGAAAACCCCTGTCCACGGCTCTCGTTCGATGGCTCGATCCCTTGTGGGGTTCGGCTGCTTCATCCCACTCCTGATTCCTCTCTTCCCCTCTTCATTTTGTCTCCCTTCAATCCGCAAGAAACCGTAAGGGAATGGAAACGAACGGCAAGCATCCCCTTCTCACGCGCATGATCTTCCCCTAACCGCTCGTTCTATCCCTTTTCCCTCAATCGCAAGTATCGCAAGGGAACCGCAACGAACTATCTCCCATCTCCCTCTCTCCCGGTCACTACGGCAAGCCAAATGAAAGCCCCTCCTCTCTCAACTCTCACTCGTTCTCTTTCGTCTCCCTTCAAACTGCAAGCCGCATTCCCCCCTCTTCGTTCGACACTCTCTCATGCTCCCCATCTCCGATCAAACTGCAAGCCGCAAGCCCTCTTTCTTGTTCGGTCTCCCTCAAATTGCAACCCGTAAGCCCCTCATTCTCTTTGAATCTCGATCTGCAAGCATCTTCTCCCCCAATCTACCCAACAACCACACGGCACTTCCTCTAATCAAGCACATAGCCGCTGATTTCTTCTTCCGATCCTTCCTTTTGCCGTAGCCGAGAAGGAACACCGCCATCAGACGGGTTCCTCTCGGTCTCCGGCAATTTCCCATTTCTTCCCTCTCTCTCGGTTTACCACTCTAGCAGGCCGCATGAGAGACCGTTCTTCTCCGATTTGGTCAATGATTTCCTCTCCTTGCTCAGAACCGATCTTCCTCCAATCGAGTACTTCATTTGGGCGAGACCTCTTCCTCTGCCTACTGATCCCACCCGAAATCCAATGGGTTTCAGCAAACCAAGATTCAGATTTCATCTATCCCTCCATCTCTTTCTCTATTTCGTACTTGCAAACATTTTTCAGATTTTTTCTTTTTTCTTTCTCTCTAATCGCTGTTTCTTGCCGATCAGAATAAATGGCTCTTTCCTATTCACTGTCGATGCTCAACATTTCCCCTCACCTGTTGCTAGGTTTATCATTGTGATTAGTTATAGATATGTAAAGAAATGTGTGAAAAATCATATGTATATATGTGTTTTTTTACAGTTTGAAGAGCTTCATCAGGTGTGGAAAATGAAAATAAAAGCGTTTCAAAATACCATCTCCTTCATTTGAATGTGAAGGCTAAACTATTGGATGTGCATTTATGTGAAATATTGCAAAAATTGGGTGAAATTGACTTAACAGATTTAAATGGAAATCATCTAAACTTAAATAAGATAAAATATGCATAATAAATATAAAGATAAATATTAAATCAAAGAGAAATAGAGGGAGAGTACTTAAAAGAAAACTTTTAAAGAATAAAATATTTCAAATGCAAACAAATTTCCTTCCTTCAAAATCTCTAAAGACTATAAAACATTTTTAAGTAAATGACATTAAATATAAGACTCTCTCTTAGCTTTATTTATAGAGAAAGAAAGAATCAATCTGGGACATACTCTTATTTAAAATTAATAAGTATAATGATGAGTACAACATATGGAAAATGTGAAAGAACTACACTTAAAAGCTATGGCAAGATATAATGATTCGTTGGCTAATATGAATTAATTGAACCTTTTAGCTCATATTATATAATACCTGAAATGGTTGAAAGAGAACAAGTCAAATGCAAACATAACTTTTGAATTCATGTTATACTCATGGGGAGGTTACATGAAGATAGAAGGCTTTTTCTAAAAAAAAAAAAAGAGATAAAGCTCAAATCAAGCTCTAGAATAAAATTCACAAAGAACAAAGCCTTCTTATTTAATTCTTACATTGCAATATTTATTTTAAAATGAATTAAAGAATGTTATAAATGGACACGAAACCAAAGCATATGGGATTTATTGAGGGCTTGGCTTAAGAATGAAATTCAAATAAAATATGACGATTTGATAAATATTTAAAAGCTTGTTAAGGGCCACAAGTTTTTTTTTTTTTTTTGGAAAAGCCCATATAGGGAGGGATTTTATTGCTACAAAAAAAAAAAGGTTACATGGTCCTTACAGGGGTAAACTCTAAAACTACTGCTCATAGAGATACAATAAACCTATAGAGTAAATCCATCTAAGTATAAGAACAAAATTAAGTGAAAAAGAGAAATAAAAGACAATGATACCAGTTGAATATAAAATCACCATAATAAGGTGGGACCCAATCTATGCAATGCTAAAAGGAGCATGACCAGAATCTGAGAGAGCAAAAGAAGATCACCACTAGGCGATGATATTACTTATAACCCAAAGGCGCAAAGCCTGACAATCCAGTAACCCAAGAAATGCCCGTGACGGACCAATAAATCCAACAAGCGACCAAGATGAAATCAGCCCCAACCCATAAATCAAAAATGACAAAACCGACTTCTAATACCACATGGTAGCACATATGAGGCGAAATTGTTCCGGATCGATAACAACCAACAACACTTAGAGAGTTAAGTTAGGCGGAAAAGCGTCACCGATTGACAAAAGCGCAAATTGAAATCGACAATCCAGAGAAAGGCTGAATAGTGCAATAAGTCCAACAAGCGTAACATGATACCCATGATAAATCCATACTAGATGTTCCAAATCGAAACAATACGACTTAGAATTAAGTAGACATCTAATTTGCGAGAAAAATGTCCAAACCAGAAAACAACCGCAAGCGACAAAAAATGGTAAATGGATAAACATCATGAAAAGCATCGACTTATCGAAAACCAAGACAATTCTTATCTATGTTGTAGAAATTAAAACCCCAAATAGAGAAGGAAAAACAACCACCGGATGAAGCAATTGCCTTCAATGCATATTAGGGTGATGCATCTCAAATCATATTGACCCATAAAGATTCGGAGCTATAGGCCTCTCATATAAAATAAGGAAGCTATACCAGTAAAAGAAGTCTGAATGCTCTTCAAAGTGCGAGAAAGACCAAAGAAACAATAAAACTAGTTGTAATAAAATCATGTAAGCTAAATTCTAATATAAGGAAGCCTAGTCTTATCAGGTTAACCAAACCTTGCAAATTTTTAGAGTAAGATGATCAAAAATTATTATTTCATTCAATCCTTTAAATTAGCAAGATAATGACATGCATTACCTTCCGCCATACATGAGTGATTTTATAACAAAATTGAGAAAGAAGAGATCTAGTTTGCTTGAGTAAATAGTATAAATCAAAATTTCCATTTATTGGAGTTCAAGAGGTCAATTAGCGAGAGCATCCACCTCAATCTAGATATTGAACCAACCTTTCTGGTGGCAAATCTCAAGAGCATTATACACTGCCATAAGTTCAGCAAAGGGGACAAAGCAAGTATGAAGAGGATAAGCAAAAGCATAGAGGACATTTCCGGTAGAGTTTCTGAAGATTCCACCACAGCCAGAGGCATTATGACATCTGAGCCATCGATTATGATTTTAATAACATTATCATGAGGTTTGGCCCAATAAACTATCTCGACATGATTACAACTTGCTTGAGAGAAAACCCAATTTAATAGCCAAATTTACACCCTTTAAAGTGCTCATATTTAATGAGATTGGCATTAAACAAATCACAATTTTGTATTTAGTTCTAGATTATCTTCATGTGATTCATAGCAATCTGCTGTTTAGCATCATTTTCCATCCATATAAACCAAATAATAATAATAGCGGACTTTAATGTGACCTTTATTATTATTTTCAAAATAGATTTCAAGGAGCGATATATTGTTAGTCATTGAATTTGACAATGTTAAAGAGATCATCATACCAAAAGCTTAGAAATGTATTAACAAATTGATGATTAGCATTTTCAATATAAAAGCAACAATGACATTTTGAAGGTAATTGAAAACCTTTACTGCATCAAAGTCAAGCGATAAAGTTTTTCAATATATGCCAAATTAGAATGAGTAGGAAATAGGAATATTATTATGCCAAAGTTTAGCATACACATTAGAAAATTCATGTGCTTCTTTAATATGAAGCCAAACATTTTTCAAGTTGAATTCTCCACTATGAGAGAGCTTAAAGAGAATCTGATCCTATTTGTTAGGAGTAATAGATATATTATTAAGGTTGCCTAAAATAGAAGAAGGGATATACTCAATGAGCTTTGAGTTGGAGTTGTTCCTAAGCTTAGAGTTATTAACGATCACAAGTTGATATTTAAAAAAAATGCAATAAATAAATTAAGTATAAGCAAAGTTGCAATACTTTAAATAAAAAATATAAAATTGAAATCATCGCCAACGCACTCTTTTCTGGCGGATGAATGTGATAATAAATTAAATTCTACACGAATTGTGGAGCTTCATTCAATCCAAAGATTAGAAAATTTTCATTCAAATTATTATTTTCAAAATTAATAATTTCATTAATTAGATGAAATTATTCAAGTCAAAAATATCCGCATGGGCCCCAACACTAAGCTGAATGGTTAAACTTGTTTCAGGGGTCTTTCTTGGTCTTTGGTTTGCTTGGAGTGGTGTTAGCTAAAATTCAATTATTATAAGAATTTCAACTTAATAAAATACATGAGAAGCTAATTCTGTCATATGATAGTAGATCTGATCCTTTACTATTAAACAACTATAGTCGACAGGATTTGAAATAATAAATTAAATGATCAAGCAAACTCATAAATCCCGATGATGACTGTGTTGAATGAAGATTTCAATTGGAGGGGATACTTCTATAAAATGTGATTTAATTTCAGATTAAATTAACTTAAATTGAGTATCAATCCAAACACAAAATTTAATATATCACTAAGCTATTAATGATTAAATAAAATTCAATTCTTAAAGCAAACTCCATTTAATACAACTTCCGTAAATGTTTGTTAAATGTGAATTAAGAAAACTTAGCTCTCAAATGAGCCGTTTCAAATCAAATATATTTTTATATTCACTCAATTAATCTCATGCCAATGGACATGGTCCGTGTCCTCTGTCGTATGGTTTGGCCAGAAGCACATGATGCTTATGACCAGTCCTTGATTGGGTGGTTGCCGCCAAATGACACTATTATATTATGATCACAACTGCAGCCCATATGCTTACCAATAGCTCTGTAGCTTGAGATGTGAATTATAAGGTATATCTGATAGGGCAAAAAAATTCTCTCTCAGCTAAGGTAGACTTAAATCTCCGATGAACACTCACGAATTATAAGGATTCTTGGGCGCAACCCATGACTCTTGCGGAGGGATCGTTGGGGTTGGGTACTACCTCCTCGACTGTAAACTAGAGACCACGACGGAGAGAGATGAGATCTAGATCGGGTACATCATCATTCCCCCAAACCATCTGCTTTAAGTTAATATAATGAATTTCATAAGATTAAACTTTAAACTCCATATATTGCAACTAGACGCTACGCATTCAGCGATCTAACGACTAGCCTTAATCGAAAGTTCTCTCTTAGTATTGAGAGGTGTAATTAACTCTAGGTTCTTGCACCTATAGGAAACCTGAAATCAGATCTAAAGTCCTCACAAAATTAGGGAGAAATATCTTGGTAGTGTTTTATCTACTATTCCATCCGTCTTCTAAAAATTTGACCGACATTTAATCTGCTCTCTTAATCTAGAGGTCGATGGCGAATTTTCAGATCTCATAGATTTCAGTTTTAGAATGATAAGTTTTTTTGCTTAGCTTTGGTGTTACTGCCACTCTCCAGTTCATTATCATCACTTTCCTCGAATTGATCATTATTGTAAATTAAGGATTAATGCTCAAGAGGCTACTAGACAAGCACATATTAATGTAATAATGTTCCTTCAAGGCATTGCTATACCAGCATCCCTCCCATGGAAAGTGAGTTTTTTTAAAAAAATTTCACCCACTGAAGTTTCTCATTTGTATTAACCTCAAGAATTTTTTTTCATAGTTTTCATGAATAAAACTCTACTGGCAAATCTTGTATAAGATAAGATGAACAAAAGTCTTTTGGACTCTCTTTAATTCCAATGTATTTGTCCTTTCACGCACAATAAGAAGAGATTTATCATTGCATGGGCGGAGCTGCATTGGAGTCATGGTGGGTCATTCCTTCATTGACCTGACCAAATAGAAGTAGCTAATAATATTTGGGATCTGCTTTGTTCTGATTGAATTTGATTCAATGATAGCTTGTCTCAGGCTTAACATATCGATAGATTATGCTTCCCAATACCAAATATACATTTCCAAAATACTAGTTTGCCGCTTATGAATAATTTTTAAGAAAATGTCTAACCATCTACAATAAAATATCTTATAATATAAAATGTAGTGGCTGATATTTTTTATTTAATTTACTCAAAGTACTCAGCAAGATTTTCTAGGATATAAAAATGATGCAATTTCTTATCATAATTTGTTGGAAAAAAAATATAGTACACACTCAATAATATATTATTCCACTTTGATTGGACTACCTCTGGTTTTTAATATAGATTTTTTTTTTGAATTTTTATTAAAGTGTTATCTTATATTTTGTGAGTATACTAACTTAGAAAAAATAACTTAATAGCTAATATCAAATTGTCACCATAAAAAAACTTTTCGAATTTCACCACTAGATCACTGTAGTTCAAGTTTTTATTCTTCCTCTCTCTTAGTATTTTAGCATTAATTAACACACTGCACGAAATTTATACCTCATTACTGTTTTTACAAGAGATGACGTTGATAAAAAATTTTAACGATGGCGATCAATTTTTTTTATACTTTCTACTGATGAGAATAGCTAAAATTTTATGAGAACGTCTAGTGATGGCAAATGATTGCCAGTATACTAATCATTAGTTAAAATTAGTGAGGCTTCAATTTTTTTTATCTAATCATAGAGGTCATTACCTTTGCACATTAGATTCAATTATGAATTTAAAATAAACTTCTGTACTAGTGGTGCGTTGTAGTCTTGACTTTTTAGCTGAATTGTGTCAAGCAAATCAAATCAGATTATCTTGACAAATTGTTATTGATTTGTTCCAAGTATTTAAGCTTATTTTTGCTATTTCATGTACTTATATGTGGAAGATCACAAATTTTATTTGAAAAGACCACTACGGTAGATATAACTACATCTTTTATAAAATCACCGTAGTATTCTAGGTCATTATTAGACTTGATATGACCTAAAATTCAACAGAATTTTGATGCAGCAGTGTCACTCTAGATCAAACACTTAAAATATCATTGGAAACTTTGATCAGGTTAAATTTCTAAAACCTCTCAAAGTGTTTATAGTAAATCGTCGATGACGGTTCAAAACAAAGATCTTTCATTCATTTGAGCATTCAAATATCGCAAAATATATCATATGATCGAGGGAATCATCATGAGCCGTCAGATGGAAGGAGTGGTTGGATTTTGCATGTATTCTGAGACGCCTCCTCCACTATAAATACTCTTTTCCTATGAGGGGAGGCAATGAAGGAGAAGGGAGGCCAAAAGCAAGAGATGAGAGATAAAGATCCTCCAAGAAATGTACCACTCGGCAGTTGTCCTTACCATACTCATACTCCCGACCACATTTGCCGGTCATCATCACCGATAACTATTGTCAATCTTATTCATTGTCGTCACATCGTCATTAACAACATTGTCACATTTCGTCCTGCGTCAATATCGTTAACATTCATTGCATTGTATCAAGCTGAATCATTTCACAATTACATCCTTGTCGGAAGATCTTGTACTCAAGCATACATTGGAAGCTTTTGCAGGCTAGTGGTTTCCCTCTTTTGAGATTTTCCACGTAAAATTCAGTTTTGTTCCTCTTTAAATACACATTGTCTTTGACTCTCCAAAAGATAAAACTTTTACTCTAGCGCAACTGGTTTTCTAGCATGCAACAAGACTAGATTTGGATGCATAAACCTTCTGCTAAAAATCACAATATATGCCTTTAAGGCATCATCAACTTTTTCTCCCTCAGTGAAACGATATTTAATGTAAGCATAATACTTAAAAGGTTTGAAAAGTGAAAGATGTTCATTAATTAATTTTTTTAGAGTATCGATTATATTGCTCGTGAGAGCAGGCACTGTATTGAAAATCACCTCATATCATTTCTTAGTCGCACTCTTCAATTTTACTCGATGATTAGGAGCAAGAAGTCTTCCATTAGTCTAAGCCTAAAAAAAAATTAAAATATTCTATAAAATGAAATAACAATTAATGTCTCCTTAAACTATCTCCGAGGATATCCAACAAATCTACTAATCTTGAATGTATAATAAATGAAGTTGTCAGGGGTTTCACTTGTATCCATTCATCACATGCATGCTCAAGTCCTTCCACATTATACTGGCAAATGATGCATACATAATTTGGATTTTTATGAAGTTGTCAGGGGTTCATCCTATGGATTATTTGCACGAGCACTTTCATGTGTTCTGCACTGTTCAGTATCGTGTTGCTGTAAGGAAAAATATATTTAGATCACATATTTGTTGTTAATCTTCAACTAAGTGCAAACAAATTAAACCATCTCTTATTACAAACAATCCAATTACAAATTATTTTATTACTTTTTCTGCTAGAGAAGCTTACTAGAAAAACTCATTTCCTTGGGGCCACATAATCTTCGCATTTTCTTGAATTGAAAATGGAGAATCGGGATTAGATAATTGAGGTGCTAAAAAAGGGAAACCTAGCTTCTTGAAATCGATTCCATGATAGGACAATTGTTTGGAATCACTAAGTTTGTCTTTAGTTGGTGCCGTGAATAACTCTTGCACTGCTACTCCAAGTAAGTTATTTCGAAGCTCTGGAGTAGTGTCCTTGTAAATGACTTCGAAGCCACCATAAGTTTCTACAGCTTGAGAAATTGCCAATCGAGCTGTCGCCCAAGTCTCTTCCTCGAACCTCATTATATTGAGCTCACTCAAATCAATCTTTGGTAGTTGTTGAAGGCTTATAGATCCCATTGTTGCAGTACATTGTTTCTCTTTGCTTTTTGATGTTGAGCTCTAGCATCATTTTAGAGGAAATTTATATTGATCGAAAATTGGATGTGTAAGATGATGTTATAGCTCTTCAAAACACAATTGTCGCATAGTGTAACTGTTCAATTTTATCGATTCCAGATGGATAAATTTTAAAAAGGAGCGTCTTTTTATTTTTATTTAGTAAAATATATAAAAGAGGATTCTACATATATATATATATATATATATTGGAGAACCCATATATGGAGAATTTTATTGCTCACGTAAAAAAAGTTACAAGATCCTTAAGAGTGGATAAACTCAGAGTCTACTGTTCAAAGAGCTACAATCATCCTAAAGAGTAAATCTCTTTCTACAATCCACACAACAAAAAAAAAGGCAATACCCCAAAAAAATATAGAGAGTAAAAGACACAAAGGAGCAAACTGCAATGCTCGCCAACAGCAGTAGATGATGAGATGAAGAAGAGTTACGTCCAAAGGAAAAGCTACACGCATGAAAAGAAAAAAAGACTCAAAACAACTAGATGAACAATTAGCACCAATAAAATAGAAGGAGTTAAGTCTAAGGAATAAATATAAGTTGGAAAGAAATAGTAGAATTTTAGAGGGAGATCCAAAACTTCACACCAACTTTGGGACACATACATGTTCATCCAGAAGAAGGAGGGATACAATACACATGCTACTACCAACCAAAGAAGGGAAGTAATCCCACCCATCAAAGAAAGAAAACAAACTGGAAATGTATCCATAGGGAAATCATGTAGAAATAGTATAACCAATGAAAAGAAATCCACAAAGTTTTAATGAATGAAATCGCATTCCTATATCATAGAGCCATATAGTGCCAACATCTATCAAATAAACAATCCACACCAATCCACCCAAGTTCCATAATACAATTAAAATGTAACAAGCTCAGCAAGATAGAAATAGCCTCCAGTTCCAAAGAAGCTTAAATAAATACCACCAGATATAAATAGATCTAGAAGAAAATAGCATAACAGAGTAAGTGGATATATCCATATAATAAGTCCAAGAAGGCATGATAATATAATGACTGAAAATCCCAAAAACCCGATCTAACACACCCACAACAGGGGTGCTGAAAAATAAAATCCAACTGTAGTAATACACCAAACCAAAAGAAAAGCATACACAACTCTCAGGTCGAACAGACCAAATTCCATATAGGCTTAGTTTAAACTGGAATGCCGAAACAACAAGCAGCTCACATCCGACAAAGAAAAAAGGGAAACATTCCCAGATAATGAAAGAAGAACCTCTTGCCAAAGGGGTGTGCAGACCATTCAAATAAATAGCAAGATAAACATTACAACAATTAGGTATAAAGGCGAAATCAGCCTTGGAAAACAGCCCTAACGATTGCCTAGGAATATTTGATAAGCGCACAATAAACAGAAAATGATACACCATATCATCATATTCCATATAAAAAAACTTCAATCCAGTAAGCAGGTTATAGCACCCAAGAAACATTGATTTTCCGGTCAAAAATAAGTTCCATATGCTCCTAAAAGGGGAGGAAAGACCTCACCCAACCAATAGATTGAAACAAAAAGCAAAATTAAAAGTTTACATGTTCCTAACATAAGGCAAACCACTTTTATCTAAATTCACAAGCCCCCATAATAAAAGAGGGATATTATCATAAGAGAATATATTAACCATAGAGGATTTTGCACCCCAATTAGCAAGAAAATAAGCACATGAATTCCCTTTCTGATAAATATGAGAAATATGATAATCAAGCAAGAAGCTCTTGTGGTTAAGAAAATAATAAACTTCAGCATTGCCATGAGCTCCAGACTTTAATAAATTCAAAAGGAGGAGAGCATCAATTTCAAACAAGATTTTTTTAAATCCTTTCTGAATGCATAACGATATACGATAATGCAAACCATAAAGTTTAGCAAAAAGAAGAAAATATGGTCTTAAAGGAATAGCAAATGCAGCAATCATCTTACCTTTAAGGTCTCTTAAAATACCCCCACAACCATAGCCCATTAGCAGATCCATTAGTATTAACCTTAATGACATGATAGTTGGCTTTATCCAATAAATAGTCTTATAAATAAAATCAATCTCAAGAGGAGGGAAATCCCAAAATAAGGATGCTTGACACCTTTGAAGCTAGAGGAAGAATGTTAGCTTTATAAAGGGAGGTAATTTTACATTTTGTTCTATAAATACACGGTGAAAGTTCATAGGAATATCACTATGTTTAGCATCATTTCTTTCCAAGATATACCACGAAAAGTAATGAACACATTTGATATGTCCTTTCGAGGAAGAGGATAAAACTATTTAAAAGGCAATATAGAAAGGATCCATCAAAGAAAAGTATTAAACATACTATCATACCAGTGCCAGACTTTAGCAGTAATGGGGCCATTAACGAAGACATGATCCACAGTTTCAATATGGAAATAATATTGATATTTAGATGGAAGATGAAAACCTTTTTTCAGGAGAATGACATTCACATGAATGTAGTGTTTAAGGAGAATGGCATCCCCTTCTTTAATATCACATTAAACATATCATCATTATTTTATCTTTTTAAGCATAGAAAATTATTAGATAAATAAATAACAAAATTTGACTGTTAGATATGTAAAATTTATAAAGCACTAAGAGCCGCTTCATGGAAATATTTGAATCTGAAAACTTAAATTCATTTTAATGTCAAATATTAATTTGAGAAAAAAATTAATTAGAAACGTAATTGAATCTATTAAAATATAAATAAAAAATTTCCAACTTTTTAAAGCAAAAAAGTATTATTTTTGTTCAAGATAGATATTAGTAAAATGAGAATTATTCACTTATATTATAGATCATGATATTATTTATATTTAAATGCATTGGATGGCTTTTTTTAATTATTGATAATTCTTTTAACTTTTAAGTGCCTAGTCAAATTTAGTAACCTATATAACTCATTGGATTTCTCGCATTAAAACTCTTCTTTTGACAATACTCATATAAATTTAAAGATTTTTCATTAAAAATCATTATGATCTTTTTAATGAACTTTAAGTACTTAATTTAAGCTAATTTAGAATAGATTAAAAAAATGTATGTCATTTGACTTATCTCATTAAAATATTTAATTTGATTGTAAAGTTATTAACATTAGAGTTTTGATGATTATAAATTTAACTATGATATTTTTAAATTTAAGTATCATATTATGATTCATATTTAATAAGATGATTTTTTTTATAATGTTCACTTTTAATTGATGAAATATGAGCAAAAAAATTTTATATACATAATAGATTTCTCTATTATCAAAATATTTCTATTCAAATGATATTTTTGATAAATTCTTAGAATACTCATACATTACAGAATGAATATGTAGGATTTATAGATCATACAAAATAATACAAGAAACATCGACCATAAGTGAATTATAATTCTCTAAAGAATTGGATGTCCGTTTTCTTCTAGTTCTGAGAAAAGAAATCAATAGGAAGACACCAATGAAAGATGCTAAGTTCAATGATATAGATATTATAGCATGGATATATGGAAGCTTAGAATCTATAATAGATAATATCACGATGAGGGAGCACTTCACTTCATGTCAACCTTAAAGAATAGATGAACTTAACCTAGAAGAAGACTAAATAAGAAGCTTGGACATATATTTTTTATTTTATTTTGTTTAATTTTTTAAAAAAACTTTAAGAAAGTTGTTAATTTGAATTGGTTGGAGAGATATAATGTTAGATGAAAACCCTATTAAATGTGTAATCATGGGAAAGGGTAACATGATGGATGATGATAGCAATTATATATTAAAGAAGGGGATGCATAACTCTACCTAAACAAATTTAAACTTTTGACATCTATGCATTAGGGTTTATCAATAATGAAGAGAAATGGGTATTTTGATTTCATCCTTTAAACAAGATGATTCATATACACATTAGAATTTGAAATGTAATATAAAAATATAATGATTTTAGATTTACATGTTAACATACCCCAAGATCTATTAACAAACTCAAGAGTATGTGATCTAAAAGTGTATGGACTAATGTTATAATACATCAATTTATAAGTCATTATTAATTTTAAAATTTTAATATGAAATACATTTTTTTAAAGAATTAGCAAATATTTTTCTTAATTTTTTAGCTTTTAAAAAACTTTTCAAGAGAGTATAAGCATGTCATGAAATGAAGGATAATCTTGTACACAAAAGTCAGTGATGCATGAATTTAAATCTTCAAATAGTTACGGAGAAGTAATAAAAAATACTATATTATGTGAAAATGAAAGAATTCCTATTTAAACATGCAAATCATCTCTTCTAAACATTTTATCTTATTATTGCAATAGTATAAAAATGTATCATAAAACACTTATCTTATTATATATTATGTTACTATTAACCCTTAAATATTATAAATTTACTACAACAATAATGAATATACTTCTAAACATCTATTACATCTCAAGTGATGGATGCATAAGAAGAATTACATAAAAAGGTGCTGGATAACCTTGTCCAAACTAGTTATCAAGTTGGACCAGGGACCTGATCACCACCTAACAATTCCACACATTGTTGGGTGGATTCGCAACATATTAGTGAGCAAATTTGTAGGTTATGAATGAGTTCATAAGTTATTCACTTTAAGCTAATGGCTTTTAAGTTGACGGAGAGTGAGTGTAGCAAATATGCATGATGGTTTATAAATTAGAGAAGGTGTGTCCGTAGGTGTAAACTAGTCGATGCACAAAAGTATGAAATTTATTGTGATAGGAACATTCATATACACCTTAGAGGAACAAGAAAGATTTGTTAGGTTGGCTAGGTGATGAGTTCTTGGCCATCTCGATAAGCTAACGAGCTTTTAAGTAGATAAGTGAACAAGCTGGTAAGTTAACAAGTCTACAAATATATCTTGGGAAAATCATAAACCCAAAATCCTAAATCTTGAACCCTACAACCATAAACTCTAAACCCTAGAACCTAAACACTAAAACCCTAACCCTTCAAGTTCTTTACAAGATGAGATTGGTTTTGCACCAAGTAGAAAGTAACTAAGAATGAAAAGAGTAATTTGTAACTTTTGGTGATAGTGGTAGAATGAAGCTATTATTTATTGTAATTGTGAGCTTAAATTCATTATTTTTTTCTTATTAGATCTTTAATGTTTACAAGATTTTTTTGTTTATATTTTAAGAAATGCATTGCACTATTTGAAGTAATTTTTAAGGCAAGAAGCAAATTTAATTTTAGCAGAATTCAAATGCTTGATGTGAAAAAACATCATTATTCAAGCAAATGATGCGTGTTTGCAAGGATTGGTCACAATAGCCTAGTACTTAATCTTAGGTGCCAAGTTTGGATGCCTATAAAAACTAGGTACTTAGGTGCCTAAAACATGTAGAGTTAAAGCCGTAAAGAGATATAGTACTTAAGTGCCTAGCTTGGTGTTGCAAATAAACGAGAATTCGACAAGGTACTCATGACTTAGTTTGATTAGAGGGCATTCATGATCATTTGATTAACAAATCAAATGAGTTTGAACACTTTCATAAATACTCGATTGTTCAATGAATAAGCTTGAACAACTTTTCATTCGATTTATTTTTGTTTATAATCAATATCATATAAAGCTCAAGAACAAGCTTGTTAAGGAGCTCAATTATTGCTTGATTAAGGCTTCTTTTTCATGAAGAATCTGTTTAAATTTTATTTTTTTATAGCTTTAATTAATAGAGCTCATGTATATTTTCAATAAGCTTCGTAATAAGCTCAATTAAAACTTAATTAATGCTCTCATGAACAAACTCGAGTCGAGTTCAACCAAGTTTATTTTAACGAACTCAAGCTTGAACAACATCCTTGAAAGCTTGAATTGAGCTTGAACTCAATAATGGTAAACATGCTTGAACTCAAACAAGCACATGCTCGGCTCAACTCGGTTTGTTTGTTGCCCAACTTGGTGCTTAGGAATTGACCAGGTGCCAACCCAAAATTTACCATAATTTGGTTGGAAAAAATTACCGATTTTGGCAGCCCAATTTAGTGTTATTTAAGCAAATTTTAGATGGCTATGGAGGAACCCTCTTAAGCTTTTAGCCATCATTTTCATGGAGCTTTTGAGAGAAGATAGAGAGAAGTTGCAATCAAGAAGAAAGTGAGTGAGAGTTTATAATATTGAGTTTTATCTACTTCTCCCCTTTTCTCTTATTGTTAATGTTAGGTTTCATATATTCTTTATTTTTTTTTCTTTTCATATATCATGAATAAATATCATTTTTTTGGATTTTAATATAACTAGATGGTGTAATTTATTTTATTTTAATGAAACTTTAAGGATGGATCATATGTTAGAGATATTGGATTAAAATTATTTAGTCTTATTTTGATTCTTTCTGCTTTTAATAAATTTTGTTTCGTTGAGTTTGCCAATAAGGGTAAGGAGATGCACAAGTTAAAATAGTGATCGTAGGCATTTGAGAGCAATGTAGGTTTCACCTTACTACGACTATAATAAAACCTCTTATAAACTATAAATTAAATTTTAAACAAATTAATGAAATCATCTTGATGAAATCCATTCTCAAGATCTTAACTTTACTATTGTGTTCCTTAAAACTCTCTATTATTTTTCTACTTAGTTCTTTTATTATTATATTTTAATTAAATCATCACCCTATATTGATCATTTGAATAGTTATAAATAGCTAGTTATCTCACTATCAGATGATAATCTACTCATTCTTTTATTACTTATGTGATTGCTTATTTGTCTATCAATATTGACCATGGGGCGATGAGTTAGACAACCATCTACATACAGATTGACAAATGCCTCTCTAAAGTCTTGAGTTAGAAACTAAGCCCACCTCAAAATGTCAAATATAGGATCATTCTACGATAATGTTGTTCCTTTTCAGATGCCACTTTATGGGATGGCGATCAAGGAAGTGCTATTATTTGGAGGACTTGGTAGAGGCAAAGAAGATAAGTGCACATTTCAGAGGAAAAAGGGGACGGCAAAAGGATTATCTCCTACTTACGATCATAGAGAATGAAAATTTTTTGGGAGCTAAATATAATGAAAATTATGATTTCAGAGCTTATTTTATTAGAGTAAATAATTTTTTTTTGCAAGAGGCATTTCAAATGTTATCATGAATTAATTCTTTTGAGTTCTTCATCATTGTTAATATCTTTTATTTGATCCTTTAAAATTTTGTATTAAACAATTTATTTAATTTTAAGTTGTATTATGTTGTATAATCTAGTTTAATGATTTTTTGTGAGAGATTTATAGGTAAAATTATTTGATTCACCTTTAAAATGACAAAATTTAAATCTGAATATTTTCTTATTGAGTGAAAGGTTGCACTCAAACGATATAGAGAGTGCATTGGGTTTCATTGCTTGAAAGTCGAGTGCACGACTGTTAATTTCTCTATCTTTAAAATGGAATTTGAATATAATCCAAAGGAGATCCCATGCATAGTTGATGTTTACTTCTCTTTGCTTTCGATTTGAAGCTTTGGCTTCAGTGGTAAGGATTTTTATATTGATTCAAGATTCCATTTTAAGATGCGGTTATGATTCCTGATAGCGGATTTGTACTGTTGTAATTATTGCAAATGTAATCTTTTTTATCATTATTCTAATATCACATTTATAATAATGAAAAAGCATATATTAAAATATTTTAGGGACTGTTTCGAATCACTATTTTTAATTTTTAATTTTGTATTATTATTTTGTTTTGTTTTAAAGTAAAATATATTTACAAGTTTTTTTGTTATTTTTAAAAACACACAAAACAATTTTTAAAAACAATATTATTTATTTTTGAAAATAAAAAATAAAACACAAAAAATATATTAAATAAATATATTTTTAAAAATAACATAAAAATAAAAAAAAAAATATAATACAAACTTGATCCCAAACAACCCCTTAAATAAAATTTAAATAACATAAACATCAAAATCTTTAGATTCAGATGAGTACATTATATATATATATATATATATATATATATATATATATATATATATATATATATATATATATATATATATATATATATATTACTTTTAAAATAGATTTAAATTTTTTAGATTTAATTTAATAAATTTCTTAGTCAAAATAACTTGGCTTAATATTGTTCCATCATAGGCATTTTGAGATGTTTCAATATTTTTTAAAATTTTACATTCATCCACAAAGAATTCTATAGTATGCCCTCTTCCTCCTACAATATGAAAAACAGACATTATCAATTATGAGTTTTTTACTATATCAATCACACATACATCAAGATTCATATTTAAACTAATGAATTTTTCAATGACATATCACTCAATGAAAGTTTTTTTTAATATAAAAATGATTTATTCATATGAAATTTCTTAACATAAATTGATGGAAAAAATATCAAGTACACAATGAATAATAAGAAATTGATATATTATTCCACTTTAATTGGACTAACTCTAAATTTTAGTATAGGTTTTTATTAGAATTTTTATTAAATGTTATTTCATATTTTGTGATTATACTAACTTAGAAAAAATAACTAATAGCTAATATCAATTTGTGTCACCATCAAATTTTTTTCTAAACTTTGCCACTGATCGTTGTAATTCATGCTTTTATTCTTCCTCTCTCGCAATATTTTAGCCATGATTGACATTACACGATGTTTATAACTTCATTATTGCTTTATAAGAGATAAAGTTTGACCAAAAGTTTAACGATGGCCATTAAATTTTTTTTATTTTATTTATATTTTACACTTTCTATTGATGAGAATAGCTAAAACTTGATCGGAACATATAGTGATGGCAAATGATTACTAGTATACTAACTATTTGTGAAAATTAGCGACGCTTCATCTAATCATAGAGGTAATTGCATTTGCTCATTAGATTAAATTATGAATTTAAACCAAACTGATGTACTCGTGGTGCGCTTTTTGCCTTGGATTTAGTTTGCTTTATCTAACTATTGGTTTGTTTCAAATATTCAAGCTTATTTTTGCCATTCCATGTACTTATTGGTGGAAGATCATAATTTTTATTAGAAAAGGCCACTATCGTAGAAATAATTACATCTTTTACAGAACCACAGTAGTATTCTAGATCATTCTTAGACTAGATTTGGATGTATAAACCTTCGGCTAAACATCACAATATGCCTTTAATGTTGATGAAGGTAATAAATGGGAGAGGTTTTATAGTCATTTTGGTAGGTGGGTTAGATCGACCACTTCATCTTGAGAGTTGATTATCATGGATAGATAATCGATCTGTCAAATTAAAGACTTAATATTGGTAGGCTTATTGCCAAATAGATAAATTCATATTGGTTTTGACCAGGTGTGATTCTATGCTTTGTGCTTTACTCCAATTATTTTTGCCAAGTGTGCTAGCTTGAGGTTTCCTCTTTTGGGATTTTGCCCTGAAGTCACACTTTTAATCTTTAGTAACATTTTTTAATATATATATACAAGTGAGCATACTGTACTTTTAAAAGATTATTGTCTTTTACGTAGAAAACTTCCCACCTATAATTCTGAAAGAAAAATATCAATCATCGATTTAATCATCCCCATTTATGTAAATTTCCTGTAAGCCTTATCCAAATCATTCCGGCATGGATTTATAAGTGTCAATCCATGAGCTTGGATTCAGCTTTCTAAAGACTCCAGACCTTCTTTTATGAAATTATCATCAGAAACATAAGTATTCTTTGCAGGAGCTTGAGGAAGAAACTATTGAGTAGCCGTTGATGTATATTTTACTATTTGATTTAATTCTAATAAATCTCATAATATGATTATTTGTTTTAAGCAAAATAGCAATATTTTTATTCTTAAATAGAAAAAAAAAAAGAATCTTAGTCTCAAATAAAAGAAACAAAAATAGGAATCTACAATAGGATAGACAGAAAAATAAAATCTTTGTTTCATACACAAAATAGAGCTAATTATAATCAATTTTTCATTTAAATGGGCCCCTACTTGAGAAATTAATAGAGGCTCTAGTGAAATGAGAGACCTCCTTATAATATTTTGCCTTGTCAATTTGATGAAAGTTGCTTAAAATATATTTTATCATTCAGATGACAATTATCTTCAAATTTTGAATCCATCATAGATATATTCATAATTTTTTTTTATTCTCTAAAGACACCAAGGAGCAGTAGTGCCACTAGCCACTATTGTCTGTCGGTTCATCTATCAATAGCCAACAAAGTCGCCAGACCCACCAACCACATTGCTGATCGCAATCATTAGCCTCTTATTATCATAGTCATAATCCACTTTAGTGTTAGAAATTACTTTTTTTTTGTACCTTAGATCAAACTCAAAAAATAAATTCTTACATTAATTTTATATCTAGTCAAATAACTCTAAATTATTTCAAATACATTACATTTTATATTGATTTTTTTTTTTTTACATTGTATTTCTTTTCAACAAATCAAATGGCCACCAAATGTAAGAAGATTTTTTTTTTTTTTGGAGTAGATAACTATTTATCAATAAAGCTATTATGTGCCTTAGCTAGACTGGGGGAAGTGGGTGGCAGAACAACCTTGAATAAAAAAATTATTCATATGTGGTAATGATTCAATTGGGATTGGAGTAATTTCAAACTCATGATTTATTTCTAACTGCTCATATATTACTTGATAACCATGGAGAACTTTACTAGAGATGTAAGTGAGTTTAGTGATAAAGAAGGGCATGGAAATGAAGCAATTAATTTTGTAGGAACTACTTGAGAGATAGAATCTAACATCTCCAAGGACGGGGAATTTGTATCTTTGATTTTGGTGGTTGTGTGCTTATTAGCCCATCTTTATAAGGACACTTTATGTCCAAATATGTGGTGTCATCTAATTTTATCTTTAGAATATAATTAAGAAAAAATATATGTTGACATCATTCATAAGATTTCTATAAGGAAACATATAAGGGATTTGCTTATAGAAAACATTAAAAGATATTGGAATAAATGCCAATGATTTAAAAATCATCAATAATGATCACCAGTAGCATCACCAATAATAGCATAAGTACATGAAATGACAACTCCTTATTAAGGCAAAGTCTCAGCATTCTACTTTGATACATAGTTAAGTAGATTTTCTCTCCCAACTTCTTAGCCACCATATTTGATTCAACAAGTTCTTGATCTTCAATTGATATCATTTGATGCATGTAGAAGATTTGAATTTAGTTTGGTAATGGTCGATCATGAAATCAATAAAATTAAGTTCTATTGCACTATTTGACTAATCACCACCTAACAATTTTACATATTAAGTTCTATTATATTATTTGATTGATCACCACCTAACAATTTTACACATTGTTTGGTTGATTTAGTTAACATATTAGTGAACAAATTTGTAGGTTATAAGCGAGTTCATAAGTTATTGACTTGAAGCTAATGGCTTTTGAGTTGATAGATGAGTGAGGTGCTAGCAAATATACATGGCGGTTAATAAACTAGAGCATGTGTTCCGGTAAGTTACAAACTAGGTGTACAAACTAGTAGATGTATAAAAATATGAAATTTATTATAATAAGAACACTCATATACACCTTAGAGGGACACTAGAAAGAATTGTTAGGTTGGCTAATTTAGTTGATATAAATATATGCTATGAATGCTATTTATAAATACATAGGAGATGCATGTGATTATAAATTAAGTGTATGAAGTGAAGTTTCTTTCCTTTTATTCATATATTGATTTATGTAAGTATGAATATTAATGGATATATAGTCTGGATATCTCGAGTATATGAGGCTTTAAGTAGCCCCAATGAGGTCATTTTATTATCACACTTCCTTGATTAATAATGACATGTACTAGCTTATGTCTCTTATACATGTGTGTGTGTATTTAATTATGAAGTTAGAACCCCTTTTCTTTTATCAAAAATACATGCATTTGCAATTGTTCAAGTGATTGAATTAATTGATTATATGATTTGAAGCTCTCTTTCTTATGATTCATGTATGCAAATTTACATATGGTTTGAATGCAAATGGTATATAATATGGACATCCCGAAAATATAAGGATTTAGCTAGCCCCAAGGAGGTCATTTGATTATCTCACTTCCCTTGTTAATAATGACACGTACTATTTAATTTCATCCCTATATATTTTGTATAAGAATTTAGATAGAGTTTTAAATTAATGATGAAATAATTCAATAAAATAATATAAACTTCAAATATACATACTCATATCCATCATTTAAGTGCTAAAGCATATTATATGTGTAAGTATACTTAGAACTTAATCATATGCATGTTACATATGATGGAAAGGAATGGTTGAACATTTGTCATGTGATAGTAATTCAATCAAATTAATCTTAAAATATTTTTCATATTGAATAAGATTATTTAATGTGAACCTAAACTTATGATTAATTTAAAATGTGTAATAAGTCATTCACTAAAGAGAACTAAATCAAATTAACATGCTTTAGAAAGTTGCTTAAGGTAGGGATGAAAGAGAGAAATCCTCTCTCTTCTCTTTATAACACATAGTTGCTAAGTGTAATCATATGAAATAAAAGAAAATACTAAGTAAATTTTCTAAATCAATTAAACTACTTAAAGTGAAATCAACCTCTTATGATTAAACATATTTTCATACTTAGAAGATCATAATAATATTTAGTTAAGGCATATCACACAAGCCTTAATACACACACATTATAATTAAGTCACCATTTTGTAGCTTTATGTTAGGGCGGTGCATGGTACGATGTATGTTTGGTTTTATGGTGTATTATTTTAAACAGAATGTTATGATGTATGTTTTGTAAAGATGTTGCGATATTAGCCTAATCATATTTTTTGTAGGAGATTATGCTTGGGGTACTTAAAATAAATATAAATGCTCTCTTATTGTTTAAACCCAAGCAGATTGCTAAGATAAGGGTGGTTTAGATGTTATGGATACATATCATATTTTATAAGGGGTGACATGTTACCATGAAGCCTACCAAATCAAATGAAGAAATGAAGACATGAAGACATGAGGAATGGAGAAAAGAATACCCCCCATAGCATTTATTCATTTATAAATTTTAATTATTCTTTCATATTCCGGGTTGTATCAGGATAGAGCCCGGCTACCCATTTTCACTTTTCAAGTTGTACGGCGGTACCCGCCCGCACCGATCGCTTATTCTTTTACGTTAGATTTATAAAATTGATTGAAGTTATGTTTAAATTGAGCAATAAAAATGTCATGCATTTTTCTAGTTTCTTTTGAATGATATTTTAATGTAGCATAGATGATTAGGCTCTTAGGAAAAATTAAATCTTTTACTCATCTATAACTCATAACTAAAGTTTTAAATAATTCATAACTTTACCATAAAGCCTAGGATATAATCAAGATAATTAAAAGATTTAGCAACCCATTAGCTGAATGTTGTATGTTTAATATTATGCATTCATATTACTTCACTCTTCCTAAGAGACAGTTTCCATCCTTGCATGATAGGAGAATACTTGACCTTTGAGGGTCTCCATGGTAGAAAACATCACTTTCTGATTTAGCCCATAATCTATTTCCATCATGCATTTAGGAATAAGAAATCTTATGGTCGTGGTCAAAATGAAGTGTCCAAAATTAAATAAAACTTGAAAAGATTTGCACTTTTAGATTAAGTCATTATTGATACCACTCATACTCTAGTCTCTTAGGGAGTGGGTTTAAGGACTTTAATCTCTTTCTAAATTAATAACAACCCAATTATCTTGTAATTTGATCCAACTTGATCACATGGATTTAAAATATATGAGGAGTTAGCTGGCTGCCACTCTAGGCATTTATAAGTCCTGCAGTCGGATGATTCACTCTCTCTTGTAGAGGTAAACCTCATACTCATCTTCGCTTAGATTTAGGTCATACTTTATAGCCAATATTTAGGATATTTTTTTTTTATTTCCTTTGAGCTATAAACATAAATCATCACTTCTTAGGCATTCCCTTAACCTTGTGTTGGTGGACTATTACCCCTAATAATCTAATAAAATTTCAACTCTAACAAAATAATTCTCCTCGCTTTCAAAATTATAAAGCCCAACTATAAGATAAATTGGAATACTCACTAGACTTCCTAGTATCATGATCATTCCCTACTCATCTCCTTTGACTTACAAAATAAGTCTTCTTCTTGATCCTTCCCATTTGATGTTCCAATATAGCCAATTTATTGATACTATCCTTGAAATCTTTGGAGATAATAAGCTCTGTAATCAAGAGTATTCCTAAGGAACTCACCTTCCATAGGATGTAATTAACTATGGAGGCTTGCCTCCATAGGAAACTTTAGAATCCGATTTAATAAAAACCCTACTTTATTTATCTATGTAAAGTAGGGGAAAAATCTCTGATATATTCGAAGACACATCATGCCTTAGGAGTCCTTATTAAGTGATTAGGTCCATTGAAGGGTGATATCTCTATCTTTTGAGATAGTACATCATACCTCAATATCGTACCCGATCACTTCAATAATTACCTCCTCAAATCTGCATGGTGTCCCCATATATATCCAAAAATAAACACCACACATGCTTGGTTGATTTTTATAATTAAATTATTAATGTGATGATTATAATTAATGAACTTCCCAATCCATTCATAATAATAATAATAAAGAATTTGTGAACTTATCCTCTATAGGAGACTATGCCTTTCAATGTATTTGAATTATTTAAGTCTTAGCATCCAAACTATTTTTATAATAGTGTATATTCCTTACTTTATAATAATTTTATCTAACATTATGTACTCTTAAAAGCTTTTGAGTTTTTGGTGTCTTACTAGACTTTAAGCAACTGTACCTTTTGAGATTTACATTTTTCAAGATTTTTTGGAAAAGTAAAATTTACTTATCTTATGAGACTTATACCTTCTATGAAGTTTAAATGAGTAGAAATCACATAAATTTTGAGAATTATGTTATTTTAGATTTTAGATGAAAGAAAAATGTTTGGCTTGTAAGACTTTCATATTTAAAATAAAAAAATATCTTCTAAGGCTTATTCGTTTTAATAATTTAGATCAGAAAGGGCATATGTCTTCTAAGGAATATGCCTTTTTAAGTTTCTAAATAATAAATAATCTATATCTTCTAAAGAATTTGAATATTGAGATTTTGAATGAATAAATACTTTATTTACTGCATATACTCATGAAGTCTTTCTCATGAAAACTTTATCAAATACTAGATTATCGTCATGCTTTTTTAATGGAAGTGCATTATAAGAATTTAGAGTCAAGTTTTTTTTATCTCTTACTCTTATAAGATCATTTTAGATGACAAGGTAAAATATAATATTACTTTGGGTAATAAAATTAGAGTTGATTACAAAAGTGGTTCACTCATGTTGATTAAAAGGGTGACTATGCCAAAGAAATCTATATGGTATGTTCTTTGAAATTACAAATATCATGAAAATAATGTTGAAGCTTAATATACTTAACTTAAGATTCATGTAAACAATTAGAGATAAAATATGCAAGGATGTCTTACCACATCAACATTATCTCTTGCATGAGTCACACCAAATTTTAAGGATAATTATTCTTTCGTAAGAGAAAAATGAACTAAAAAATTTTCTAAGCTCAAATATAATTCATCGATTTAGAGATAGTTAACCATCATTTTTCATGAAAATTTGTGTTCCATTGTAGGGACTATAAATTTTTTAATATCATTCATATCTTAATATGTTGAATTTGTTCTATCTAAATCCAGATAATCAACCCTCATCAAGTGAAATATTGAAGCCCTGCCATAAGAATTATGAATATTATCTTCAATTAAAATTTTCACTCATTTAGAAGACTATTTGATCTATTTATAGATAAATATTGGAGCCTTTGAAGCAATAATTAAAAACTTTGCCTTTATAAGATATAATTAATTTTCTTTATAAAGAAGAGCTATAAAGCCTACAAAAGGGAATTGTATGTTTCCCTTATCTAATGAGGGGAATTTATAGATGGAAGAATGAATGAGTTGTAATTTTTGATAATTTAAACTTTTTAGAGATTTTTTGGCAACGCATTAATGGCCTTTATTGAAATATTAAAGCTATTTTTAGTTTTACAAGAAAATACCATAATCATTAAAATAATATAAATTGAATTATAGAAAATTGTTACATGTTATTGGGCAGTAGTGGAGCATGTTTGTGCAGTTAGTACCACATCCAATGGTAATATCTAGCAATTAACTTGTTCAACTACTTACATTCATCTAAGCATGATCTAGGTGCCAAAGTCAAATCAAGTACACAACTATATTTACTTTCAAACAATCTCATGCCAGTAAGGACGTGGCCTGTGTCCTCTGACCGCGTGGTTTGGCCAGTAGGCTCCACACATGATACAGTTACAACCAGAGTCCTTTGATTGGGTGATTGCCACCAAATGAAATCATTATATTACGGTCACGACTGTAACCTGTATGCTCTCCAATGGCGCTACCTTTTGAGTTGTGAACCATAGAGTATACTTGTTTGGGCAAAAAACCCTCTATTAGCTAAGGTAGACTTAAGCTTGTCTCCTTAGACAAACTCGGTCTACACACCTTGGATGATGTAACTCATGTATTGACAAGGATCCTTGCCGTTGGGTAGACTACTTCCTCGATTAAGTAGACTATGGACCATGACCGGGATGACGAACTATGGGATCGGGCGTTGTTGTTTCCCCAACCGTCCGCTTTAAGTTAAATATAATGAATTTCATAAATTCTAAATTTTGAACTCCACATGCTGCTATTATACACCACGCACTAAGCGACCTAACGACTAGCCTTAATCGAAAGTTTTCTCTCAGCATTGAGAGGGGTAATTAACTATAGGTGCTTGGAAACCTAAAAAAAGAACCAAATCAAAGTCCTCACAAAATGGGGCGAATCTCAGGTGTCTTATCTATTATTCCCGCTACGAAAATTACACAAATACTTTTAAATCACTCTCTTCATCGGAGAGGTCGGTGGAAAATTTCCGGAGCCCACAAGTTATAACAAATAAATCAACCGAAAACTCTATACTTTAAACTATGGGTGCCAAAAATTGAGTTGGTTCGACAATTTGATAAATTTGACTCAAAAAAATTAGGTGCGGTTTAGGTTCAGGTCAAAGCATATGACATGTTAAATTTTTGGGTTAGATTTGGTTTGACTTGCTATGAAATTGAACTGATTTTGACCTATCAAATTGAATTTGACTCTAAGATTGACCTGTAAACTCAAATGTGACTTGATTTTAATTTGGATTTGGCCTAAAATATATATATCTAAATGGGTCAACTGAGCCGGATTTCTATTAGTTGTGTTTGTGTCGAGTTGAATTTATATAAGGTTTTAAGTGTGTATAATATTCGGATCGGGTTAAGGTCAAGTAGTTTCAAGTTGGGTAAAGTTTGGGCTAGGCCTGAACCTGATTCATGAACCTAAATTGACATCCCTACTTTAAACTTATCTTTTATCGCTAAAGGAGCAAGCGGTATTATTGGGGAAATCATTCACGAAATTTTGTCTGAAAATCAACCGGATATTCTAGTGGATAGTTTTACAATTAAAGCCCTTCATAGGGTTAAGTTTGACTTTTGATCAGTTCTGCTTGTTTTAACATTTTGGCAGATTGTTCTTGGAACCAAATAAAATTTTTAGAAAAAAAAATAAGAAAACACTTTTCTTAATAATTAGATCGTACATATAATATTTCATATCTACATCATTACATTACAGAGAAATATTTTATATAATTAGATCAATAAATTAACCAAATACTTAAGATTAAGTAGTCTTATTATTAATTAAATTAAAAATAAAATATAATTTTGTTGTGTTGTGTCCACATGGTTTAAGTTACTGCACTCTTATTTATAATTTTGTTGCTTATATCACATAGAAATTTATTCTTTTCAATTTCTTCTTTTATTTTTTTCATCAAAAGGTGCCAATTCGTCCCCTTTCCTCGTCTTCTCTAAGTGCAATACCTCCTTTAAATTATAGTCATTTTGATGAGATGTTCATTTGGCCACAAACTAAAAGTTTCATCATTTAGAGCTATTTGAAGCTGAAAGTACTTATTAATCCATGTAAAAAACTACTCTTCAGCTCTACCTTTAAATATGACATATTAATTTGTTGACCTTCACGCCATGAAATATATGCCCAAATTTGAAGAACTTTAGATGCAATAGTGCGCAAATCGGAACTGAAATGTACTGGACATCATTGAAATCAATCGAAATGACCTCCGATCGACGAACGAACATCGCCATTGAGCTCAGAATATCAAAATTGATCAGAATATAAATATTGCACAATCTAACGGTAAATCGATCGAGATCCCAATATACCGACACATATCGCCGTTACGATCGTCAAACGACCGCTCATAAAATTGATCATGTCGTTAGCTTAAAATCGTCGAAACCTACCAAATGAGTCTATCAACGATCGATTCAAATGAGTCTACATAAAGTCGGCGAAGGCGATAATTGGCTCGATTCGGACTAACAAACGGTGACAGAGCAAATCGCGTCGTTCAATATAAAAATAATCTTAAATCGATATGAGTATTATTCATATAATGATGTCGTCATAAAAAATTCAAAATATGGATTGATTTAATCACTTAAATAAAAAAAATCTATATAAATTACTATTAATGGGTAACCCTAAGGACCCCGGTATTCCCTCAAGCCGAAAACCCCTGTTCACGGCTCTCGTTCGATGGCTCGTTCCCTTGTGGCGTTTGGTTGCTTCATCCCACTCCTGATTCCTCTCTTTCCCCTCTTCATTTTGTCTCCCTTCAAACCGCAAGAAACCGTAAGAGAATGGAAACGAACGGCAAGCATCCCCTTCCCACGCGCATGATCTTCCCCTAACCGCTCGTTCTATCCCTTCTCCCTCAATCACAAGTATCGCAAGGGAACCGCAACGAACTATCTCCCATCTCCCTCTCTCCCTCTCTCCCGGTCACTACGACAAGCCAAACGAAAGCCCCTCCTCTCTCAACTCACTCGTTCTCTTCCGTCTCTCTTCAAACCGCAAGCCGCATTCCCACCTCTTCGTTTGACACTCTCTCATGCTCCCCGTCTGCGATCGAACTACAAGCCACAAGCCCTCGTTCTTGTTCGGTCTCCCTCAAATTGCAACCTGTAAGCCCTCATCCTCTTCTCGATCTGCAAGCATCTTCCCTCACCTACCCAACAACCGCACGACACTTCCTCTAATCGAGCACATAGCCGCTGATTTCTTCTTCCGATCCTTCCTTTTGCCGTAGCCGAGAAGGAACTCCGCCATCAGACGAGATCCTCTCGGTCTCCAGTACTTATTCTCTCTCTCTCTCGATTACCACTCTAGCAGGCCGCATGAGAGACCGTTCTTCTCCGATTTGGCCAATGATTTCCTCTCCTTGCTCAGAATCGACCTTCCTCCAATCGAGCACTCACCCACACGACATTCCTCCAATCGAGTACTTCATTTGGGCGAGACCTCTTCCTCTGCCTACTGATTCCACCCGAAATCCAATGGATTTCAGCAAACCAAGAATTCAAATTTCATCTATCCCTCCATCTCTTTCTCTATTTCATACTTACAAACATTTTCCAGATTTTTTTCTTTTTCTTTCTCTCTAATCGTTGTTTCTTGCCGATCAGAATAAATGGCTCTTTCCTATTCACTGCCGATGCTCAACATATCCCCTGACTTTTGCTAGTTTTATCATTGTGATTGGTTGTAGATATGTAAAGAAATGTGAAAAAATCATATGTATATATGTATTTCTTTATGCAAGTTTGAAGCTCACACGTCATCGTGACGAGATAAAATCTCAAGTTATTTCAAAACACCAATGTCACGCCATGGTGTAATGGGAAGACCAAAATAATGTCAAATGTTGCCAAAATTGAACCGAAATTGGACTTTAAGATTTAAATGGAAATCATCTAAACTTAAATTAAATAAAAGATGCATAATAAATATAAAGATAAACATTAAATCAAAGAGAAAATAGAGGAGAGCACTTAAAGAAAATTATTAAAGAATAAAATACTTACTTCAAATGCAAACAAATTTCCTTCCTTATTTCAAAATCCCTAAAGACTACAAAATATTTTTAAGCAAATGACATAAAATGTAAGGCCCTTTCTTTGCATACAATATGATAGTCCTACTAGACCATGTAAGTGGCGTGCAGTAAAGCGGGGTTTGCTTGGAGAATATGAAGAGTTGGTGAAAATCATAGATGTATCCAGTAGTAAGTAAGCCAAAATTTAAATTCATAGCTTACCTCATTATACGTGATCGCATCGATAGATCACGAAACCAGGGGAGATTATAGGTAGGATGGAAATTCAATGTTAAAGTTTTATGAAGGCTTGGGATCAGGCGTAGCAATAAAAGTAATATTTGGCGTGGAAAGAGTCTTACGGACTCTTTTATGAAATCAGTAGTACATGCTCACAAAATGCCTAGCGATAGCTTAGAGACATTTTGGGCATTTGGCCTTAAATCATGGGATGGAGTGTGACGAGAGCTAATTTATTTTTTGAAAGTATCGTGATACATTATTAATGCCGTTGGAATCGATGGAAATAATGGATTATTTCCACTTTTGCTATTGTGGAGTCCAAATGATTGATTCTTAGGTTCCTATTATGCTTACATGATATGCTGCTTGTTGTCTCTATTAGACGTGATCGTTGCATAATTTCTGATAAACATGTTGGTCTATTACGTAGATGTAGAGAAGTGTTTCAATGGGCAGCTCACACATACCGCTTACATCATCTGCGTAAAAATTTTAAGAAGGTAATATGCAGATTGGGGATTGCTGATGTGAAATTTCTATGCCAAAAGATGTATATGGCAGGAAATACTGATGATATCCGATAGTTCAATCATTTAATGTTAGATATTAAAAATGTGAAAGCAGAAGCTCACAATTGGCTTGTAGAGCGTGACCCTGTCAAATGGGCACTTGTGCATGATGGTGGAATGCGTTATGGGACAATGACGACTAATGCATCTGAGTGTTTCAATGGTGTCCTGAAACGGGCTCGTGGTTTATCGATTTAGGCTCTTATCACTGCTATCTACTACAACTTAGTATCTTTGTTCATGAAAAGACTAGCCACTGCAACTCAGCAAGAGATTGCCAACTTCTCTATGTTTACCCAAAAGGTATCCACAATGTTGCAGCGTACGGAAAGAGAGGTTAGATATTTCCCTGAACCTGTGAACATCAACCCGCGTGAGATGCAAGTTTTGCCAGGTCCAGTCGATCATTCAGAGTTGATTTATTAGATAATGACCTATGTGATTGCAGTAGTAACAAAATGATCATATATCATTGGCTATGCCCACATGTGGTTCCTTTGGCGTTTAGGCGGAACTACGACCGCATGTCACATGACACCGCAATGGTAAGCGACATACATACGTTTCAGCCGGTTGACCGTGGTGGCCATCTTTCGCAGTGAGCAGATTAGTAGCATCAGACCACGCAAGGTCGCAACGAACAAATATTCAGAAACACAATGAATAAAAATATATCTAGCAGTAGTAGATCCTGTAGTCTATGCAAAATAGCCACTACAGTCATCGTGTCTCCCACACAATATTGACATTCTCCTTTTAGTTAAAGGATGTTAGATTTTACACATAAGATATTGCTTAGATTTTCTTTTTAGGTTGTATATTTACACATAGTAGTTTTTCATTTCATTGCATAAATACTGTCTGATACTACTACTTTCGCTAATTTTTTCGTCGATCGATTTTTTGTGTTTGTATTTCGACTATGATGGCGAGGAGCACCTCCCACCGACTAGGCGTCGGATGTAGCTGCTAGGGAGGCCACCCACCGGAGCACTGTTGAGGTTCATCATAGCATAGCATCCCTACGCGGGCGACATCGAGCCGCTTAACCTGATACTATAAGTAATATTTAATTTTTTTTAATTTACATCTGTTTTCCTTTTATTTTGACAATTTGGTTAATGGCTAGCTTTTTTTTGTAGAGCACTGTGTTTGAGGCTACGTCACACTTGCTTATGCTGAAGTAGTGGCCCATCACGTGCAGATGATTCATCCGTGGGCTAGACCAGGTGAGCCCACACTGTGTTAGCCAGCTTCGCTTCATCCGCCTAGATCATCACTACCTTGGTTGCGAGATGGTCTCCGCAGACAAATACCTTCCACCTATGGTGAGATGCTACACTCTAAGACGTGATGATCTTGGGACTACGAGTTGATGGGCCACACATAGTCAATTGTGATTGGTGAGAGAAATAGATGGGACACGGCGATTTATGATGATTTGTTGGGATGAAACCCTTACCAAACGCGTGATGTATCATGATCCAATCACCAGTAGATCGACATTTAGGATGGTACATGCACAATCTGCATGCCAGATGATGAGGTGGACTTTTACGAGTACACTAGTTTGAGCACCAGGTGTTTTTTGGCACTACATTCTATTCCTATTGGTTGTTTCTTACTCGATACATCGTAGAGGTCTATTTACAGTATTTACCACTATTATGACCTGAATACCTTCAGTACGATGGCTATGGCACAGTTCTACCCCACCTATATGGCAGTCAGGTCAACGGGCCCACCAGTGCAACATTTGCTTACATCTCGATATGGGCTTGGGAGGATATTCATGTTGGGAGGCCGACACATGTGTACATTACTTTTGATGATCTCGATTGAGGTATATTTTGTTAAGTGTACTTTCAAATTTTGTAATTTTAATATGTGTTTAAATTATTTTTGTGTACGATGGAATGAAGTATGTTAGCGCCAATGGAGAATGTAAAGATACAAAATGATGGATGGTTTCATGAGTTGGATTTGCATATAACACGCTCAAATATGTGCAACTTCTAATTTGACATAATTTTAATACGGTGACATGAGCCACAAAAGCAGATCACGACGTCTATCGATACATGCTCAAAAGCTTTGCAATATGTCACGAGCCTCTTATCAGGAAGAAGGTTGAGTGGCATTTACCGATAGAGTGTCAGCCATTCCCGAGTTGATGTAACCCCAAGGGTTGGGTCGATGATGGTGGTAAATGATTAGTCGACAATTACCACCACACATTCGCTTGGGAGAGGTGAGGATTTCTCGGATGGCTTATGAGGATGTGGAAGAAGACTACCACATTTGCCGATCTGGGTTTCTCTCAGATCTCACGATAGTTCCTCCGACCACTTACTACCGAGCACCGGATATATGTAAGTCCCGATATAAGTATTCAATTCAATATTTATGTTAATTTTACATACTATTTTTCGTGGAGTATATCGTGACTGGGACATCTTTCGACCATACTTGATGATCACCCCTTATAAGGATGTGTTGATAAAATGAAATGATATGAGACTGATGAGAGTGCATATCTATGACATATTATCGGACACAAAGGGTGTCGACACACACGCAGCCATCTACTTATGTCGATCGGGTCCATCATTATGCGTCATTCGTACATATCATTTACATATGAGTCACGAACCTATCTTCCACAGACGATCCTCTATAAGAACTTGCATTTGAGGGTGACCATCAGCTGTGTGATCGTTCATCCCGTTCACCTGACAACTACACGCCTGGGAGTGGTGCGATTCCACACAGACGCAGGAGGCGTTAGATGTTTAGGGTAGTCTATTTGTGCGTCTGTACTACGTTTGCTTTATCTATTTCATTCATTGATATGCGTCTATACTACGTTTGTACTACTTTTGTTATATTTCATGTGCAGTTTCTTTGAACTACTTGAATTCCAATTTTGGGAGGATCTGAATTCTCACATATGTTGTGCTCTGTCTAATTTGCATCATTTTTATTAAGAATATATGAGGGAAATGATGATAATTTGAGAAGACAACCATTATGTGCACCTGACAATGAGTTTACACTAGCAAATCAAAAATATCTTTCATATGTTGGGGTGTGCATTTGGTCGATTTGGATAATTTTTATTTTTTGAATCGATTAAACCAAATCAAATAACATAACTATTTTGATTTATTCAGTAAATATGTTCTTTTTTTTTCTTTTTTTGTACCGCAATTAGTTAGTTGATTGAAGTACAATTAGTTAAGTTTGATATCCACGATCATTTGTCAAATTAATTGTAGAATGCTAGTTAGTTAATTACATATCTCAGATTCGAGCCACTCACCCCAATTGAGGCCGTATCGAAGTCACCTTAGTGTTAAGACCAATTTCACGCATCGCCACGTAACCGACGTGACTTGCCACTAATTAATTTACCTATTCTTAATTTTTTTTAATAATACTTAATTATCTAATTAAGCTTCTAATGATACTTAGTTTAAAAAAATTGTCATGCAATTTCTTATCATTATTTGTTGGAAAAAAAAATATAGTACTCAGTTAATAATATATTATTCCACTTTGATTGGACTACCTCTAATTTTTAATATAGATTTTTTTTGTGAATTTTTATTAAAGTGTTATCTTATATTTTGTGAGTATACTAACTTAGAAAAAATAACTTAATAGCTAATATCAAATTATCACCATAAAAAAACTTTTCGAACTTCACCACTAGATCACTGTAGTTCAAGTTTTTATTCTTCCTCTCTCTTAGTATTTTAGCATTAATTAACACAGTGCACGATGTTTATACCTCATTACTATTTTTATAAGAGATGATGTTGACCAAAAATTTTAACGATGGCGATCAATTTTTTCTTACACTTTCACCGATGAGAATAGCTAAAATTTTATGAGAACGTCTAGTGATGGCAAATGATTGCCAGTATACTAATCATTAGTAAAAATTAGTGAGGCTTCAATTTTTTTATCTAAACATAGAGACATTACCTTTGCTCATTAGATTCAATTATGAATTTAAAACAAACTTCTGTACTGGGTGCGTTGTAGTCTTGACTTTTTTAAATTGTGTCAAGCAAATCAAATAAGATTATCTTGACAAATTGTTATTGGTTTGTTCCAAGTATTTAAGCTTATTTTTGCTGTTCCATGTACTTATAGGTAGAAGATCACAAATTTTATTTGAAAAGACCACTACAGTAGATATAACTATATCTTTTACAAAACCACTGAAGTATTCTAGGTCATTATTAGATTAGATTTGGATGCATAAACCTTCCACTAAACACCACAATATGCCTTGAAGGCATCATCAACGTTTTCTCCCTCAGTGAAACGATATTTGATGTAATCATAATACTTAAAAGGTTTGAAAAGTGAAAGATGTTCATTAATTAATCTTTTCAGAGCATCTATTATATTGTTCGTGAGTAGGCGTATTGAAAATCACCTCATATCATTTCTTAGCACTCTTCAATTTTACTAAGATTAGGGGCAAGAAGTCTTCCATTAGTCTAAGCCTGAAAAAAGAATTAAAATATTCTATAAAATGAAATAACAATTTATGTGTCCTTAAACTATCTCCGAGGATATCCAACAAATATACTAACCTTGAATGCTTCAGAGACTAAAATAGTAAGTGAAGTTGTCAAGGGTTTCACTTGTATCCATTCATCACATGCATGCTCAAGTCCTTCCACATTATGCTGGCAAATGATGCATACATAATTTGGATCTTTATGAATAGGCAAAGCAACAACATTTTCTCCATGTGCTATTTCTTTATAATAATTTGCAAATCTTATTGAATATGACAAGGAGTTCATATGTGAATCATGATAAACCTCAAGCCCAAACATTCCTTGCCCAAACATTCAAGGTTCATCCTATGGATTATTTGCACGAGCACTTTTAGGTGCTCTACTAGATCACATATTAGTTGTTAATCTTCAAATAAGTGCAAACAAATTAAACCATCTCTTATTGCAAACAATCCAATTACAAATTATTTTATTACTTTTGCTGCTAGAGAAGCTTACTAGAAAAACTCATTTCCTTGGGGCCATATAATCTTCGCATTTTTTGAATTGAAAATGGAGAATCGGATTAGATAATTGAGGTGCTAAAAGGGAAACCTTCTTTAAATCGATTCCATGATAGGACAATTGTTTGGAATCACTAAGTTTGTCTTTAGTTAGTGCCGTGAATAACTCTTGCACTGCTACTCCAAGTAGGTTATTTCGAAGCTCTGGAGTAGTGTCCTTGTAAATGACTTCGAAGCCACCATAAGTTTCTACAGCTTGAGAAATTGCCAATCGAGCTGTCGCCCAAGTCTCTTCCTCGAACCTCATTATATTGAGCTCACTCAAATCAATCTTTGGTAGTTGTTGAAGGCTTATAGATCCCATTGTTGCAGTACATTGTTTCTCTTTGCTTTTTTGATGTTGAGCTCTAGCATCATTTTAGAGGAAATTTATATTGATCGAAAATTGGATGTGTAAGATGATGTTATAGCTCTTCAAAACACAATTGTCGCATAGTGTAACTGTTCAATTTTATCGATTCCAGATGGATAAATTTTAAAAGGAGCGTCTTTTATTTTTATTTAGTAAAATGGGCACTCATAAAAAAGAGGATTCTACATATATATATATATATATATATATATATATATATATATATATATATATATATATATATATATATATATATATATATATATTGGAGAACCCCATATTGGAGAATTTTATTGCTCACAGAAAAAAGTTACAAGATCCTTAAGAGTGGATAAACTCAGAGTCTACTGTTCAAAGAGCTACAATCATCCTAAAGAGTAAATCCTCCTAAGTACAACCACACAAAAAAGAAAGACAATACCCCAAAAAAATATAGAGAGTAAAAGACACAAAGGAACAAACCGCAATGCTTGCCAATAGTTGATGATGAGAAGAAGAGTCCAAAGGAAAAGCATACACCGCATGAAAAGAAAAAGACTCGCAAACAACTAGATGAACAATTAGCACCAATAAAATAGAAGGAGTTAAGTCTAAGGAATAAATATAAGTTGGAAAGAAATAGTAGAATTTTAGAGGGAGCTCCAAAACTTCACACCAACTTTGGGACCACATACATGTTCATCCAGAAGAAAGGAGGGATACAATACATGCTACTACCAACCAAAGAAGGGAAGTAATCCGCCACCCATCAAAGAAAACAAACCTGTGGAAATAGTGTATCCATAGGGAAATCATGTAGCCCAATGAAATAGTATAACCAATGAAAAGAAATCCACAAAGTTTTAATGAATGAAATGAAGCCCGCATTCCTATATCAACAGTAAAGCCCATGTAGTGCCAACATCTATCAAATAAACAATCCACACCAATTCACCCAAGTTCCATAATACAATTAAAATGTAACAAGCTCAGCAAGATAGGAAATAGCCTCTAGTTCCAAAGAAGCTTAAATAAATACCACCGGATATATAAATAGATCTAGAAAAAATAGCATAATGAGTAAGTGGATATATCCATATAATAAGTCCAAGAAGGCATGATAATATAATGAAAATCCCAAAACCCATCTAACACAACACAAACAGGGTGCTGAAAAAAAGAAATAACCAACTGCAGTAGCAATACACCAAACCAAAAGAAAAGCATACACAACTCGTGTCAAGAACAAATTCCATATAGCTTAGTAAAACCGGAATGCCAAAACAACAAGCACTCACATCCGACAAAGAAAAAGGGAAACATTCCCAGGATAATGAAAGAAGAACCTCTTGCCAAAGGGGTGTGGACCATTCATTCAAATAGCAAGATAAACATTACAACAATAGGTATAAAGGCGAAATCAGCCTTGGAAAACTAACGATTTTAGGAATATTTGAATAAGCACAATAAAAAAATGATACACCATATCATCATATTCCATATAAAAAAAACTTCAATCCAGTAAGCAGGTTATAGCACCTAAGAAACATTGATTTTCCAGTCAAAAATAAGTTCCATATGCTCCTAAAAGGGGAGGAAAGACCTCACCCAACCAATAGATTGAAACAAAAAGCAAAATTAAAAGTTTACATGTTCCTAACATAAAACCACTTTTATCTAAATTCACAAGCCCCATAATAAGAGGGATATTATCATAAGAGAATATATTAACCATAGAGGATTTTGCACCCCAATTAGCAAGAAAATAAGCACATGAATTCCCTTTCTGATAAATATGAGAAATATGATAATCAAGAGAAGCAAGAAGCCTTCTCTTGTGGTTAAGAAAATAATAAACTGCATTGCCATGAGCTCAGACTTTAATAAATTAAAGGAGGAGAGCATCAATTTCAAAAGATTTTTTAAATCCTTTCTAATGCATAACGATATATAATGCAAACCATAAAGTTTAAAAAAAAGATATGGTCTTAAAGGAATAGCAAATGCAACAATCATCTTACCTTTAAGGTCTCTTAAAATACCCCACAACCATATAGCCCATTAGCAGATCCATTAGTATTAACCTTAATGACATGATAGTTGGGCTTTATCCAATAAATAGTCTTATAAATAAAATCAATCCTAAGATGGAGGGAAATCCCAAAATAAGGGGCGGATGCTTGACACCTTTGAAGCTAGAAGGAAGAATGTTAGCTTTATAAAGGGAGGTAATTTTACATTTTGTTCTAGCAATACCACGGTGAAAGTTCATAGGAATATCACTATGTTTAGCATCATTTCTTTCCAACCAGATATACCACAGGAAAGTAATAGCTAACACATTTGATATGTCCTTTCGAGGAAGAGGATAAAAAAATATTTAAAAGGCAATATAGAAAGGGATCCATCAAACAAAAGTATTAAACATACTATCATACCTGCCGAGACTTTAGCGAATGGGGCCATTAACGAAGACATGATCCAGTTTCAATATGGAAACAATATTGATATTTAGATGGAAGATGAAAATCCTTTTTTTTAGGAGAATGACATTCATGAATGTAGTGTTTAAGGAGAATGGCACATCCCATTCTTTAATATCACATTAAACATATCATCATTATTTTATCTTTTTTAAGCATAGAAAATTATTAGATAAATAAATAACAAAATTTGACTTAGATATGTAAAATTTATAAAGCACTAAGAGCCGCTTCATGGAAATATTTGAATCTGAAAACTTAAATTCATTTTAATGTCAAATATTAATTTGAGAAAAAAATTAATTAGAAACGTAATTGAATCTATTAAAATATAAATAAAAATTTCCAACTTTTAAAGCAAAAAAAGTATTATTTTTGTTCAAGATAGATATTAGTAAAATGAGAATTATTCACTTATATTATAGATCATGATATTTATTTATATTTAAATGCATTGGATGCTTTTTTTAATTATTGATAATTCTTTTACTTTTAAGTGCCTAGTCAAATTTAGTAACCTATATAACTCATTGGATTTCTCGCATTAAAACTCTTCTTTTGACAATACTCATATAAATTTAAAGATTTTTCATTAAAATCATTATGATCTTTTAATGAACTTTAAGTACTTAATTTAAGCTAATTTAGAATAGATTAAAAAATTATGTATGTCATTTGACTTATCTCATTAAAATATTTAATTTGATTGTAAAGTTATTAACATTAGAGTTTTGATGATTATAAATTTAACTATGATATTTTTAAATTTAAGTATCATATTATGATTCATATTTAATAAGATGATTTTTTTTTATAATGTTCACTTTTAATTGATGAAATATGAGCAAAAAATTTTATATACATAATAGATTTCTCTATTATCAAAATATTTCTATTCAAATGATATTTTTGATAAATTCTTAGAATACTCATACATTACAGAATGAATATGTAGGATTTATAGATCATACAAAATAATACAAGAAACATCTGACCATAAGTGAATTATAATTCTCTCTAAAGAATTGGATGTCCCGTTTTTCTTCTAGTTCTGAGAAAAGAAATAAATAGGAAGACACCAATGAAAGATGCTAAGTTCAATGATATAGATATTATAGCATGGATATATCAGAAGCTTAGAATCTATAATTAGATAATATCCTGATGAACAGGAGGGAGCACTTCATGTCAACCTTAAAGAATAGATGAACTTAACCTAAGAAGAAGACTAAATAAGAAGCTTGGACATATATTTTTTTATTTTATTTTGTTTAATTTTTTAAAAAAACTTTAAGAAAGTTGTTAATTTGAATTGGAGAGAGATATAATGTTAGATGAAAACCCTATTAAATGTGTAATCATGGGAAAGGGTAACATGATGGATGATGATAGCAATTATATATTAAAGAAGGGGATGCATAACTCTACCTAAACAAATTTAAACTTTTGACATCTATGCATTAGGGTTTATCAATAATGAAGAGAAATGGGTATTTTGATTTCATCCTTTAAACAAGATGATTCATATACACATTAGAATTTGAAATGTAATATAAATATATAATGATTTTAGATTTACATGTTAACATACCCCAAGATCTATTAACAAACTCAAGAGTATGTGATCTAAAAGTGTATGGACTAATGTTATAATACATCAATTTATAAGTCATTATTAATTTTAAAATTTTAATATGAAATACATTTTTTAAAGAATTAGCAAATATTTTTCTTAATTTTTTAGCTTTTAAAAACTTTTCAAGAGAGTATAAGCATGTCATGAAATGAAGGATAATCTTGTACACAAAAGTCGTGATGCATGAATTTAAATCTTCAAATAGTTATGGAGTAATAAAAAAATACTATATTATGTGAAAATGAAAGAATTCCTATTTAAACATGCAAATCATCTCTTCTAAACATTTTATCTTATTATTGCAATAGTATAAAAATGTATCATAAAACACTTATCTTATTATATATTATGTTACTATATTAACCCTTAAATATTATAAATTTACTACAACAATAATGAATATACTTCTAAACATCTATTACATCTCAAGTGATGGATGCATAAGAAGAATTACATATAAAAGGTGCCAAGTGGATAACCTTGTCCAAACTAGTTAGACGGTATCAAGTTGGACCAAGGGACCCCTACTGATCACCACCTAACAATTCCACACATTGTTGGGTGGATTCAGTTAACATATTAGTGAACAAATTTGTAGGTTATGAATGAGTTCATAAGTTATTCACTTTAAGCTAATGGCTTTTAAGTGAGGAGAGTGAGTTGGCTAGCAAATATGCATGATGGTTTATAAATTAGAGAAGGTGTGTCCAGGTAGGTGTACAAACTAGTCGATGCACAAAAGTATGAAATTTATTGTGATAGGAACATTCATATACACCTTAGAGGAACAAGAAAGATTTGTTAGGTTGGCTAGGTGATGAGTTCTTGGCCATCTCGATAAGCTAACGAGCTTTTAAGTAGATAAGTGAACAAGTCGGTAAGTTAACAAGTCTACAAATATATCTTGGGAAAATCATAAACCCAAAATCCTAAATCTTGAACCCTACAACCATAAACTCTAAACCCTAAAACCTAAACACTAAAACCATAACCCTTCAAGTTCTTTACAAGATGAGATTGGTTTTTGCAGCCTTCAAGTAGAAAGTAACTAAGAATGAAAAGAGTAATTTGTAACTTTTGGTGATAGTGGTAGAATGAAGCTATTAGCTTGTAATTAGGGCTTAAATTCATTATTTT